>VCJN01001236.1:0-142746 GCA_006384855.1 Tetraselmis striata | reverse complement strand
ACAGTCTGTGGTATGGCATGCTTAACTACATGGACATATACCGCTGGCATAGTGGCGAACGGGCTTTGACTTTGGTAACGTTTTATGTCAAGGCTGAGCATCGCTTTATAAATATTGTTCCGCAATTTCACTTTTGGTATTATTTCAATTTCTTTCGGACGGTACAACATAAACACGTCCGGCGCATTGAAACTATGGCACGTAGAAAGTGACCGAATCCTCTGTCGGGTGTATGACAACAGACTAGTGTCTTCGACATATTGTGCCACTTTGCGGAAGGGAATAAATGCGGGAAGCATGAAGTCTCCATCGTTATCCTTGTACCTCGTACGCATGTCAATGGATCGGCGTTGCGGTTGGCATACACTTTTTCCAACGCACCGTTACTTTGTGCATATATACTTTGCATCAATAAAAAATTGGTATTATCCACATCCGTGTTAACCTCTGGCTGATCGCTGAACAACATGATAATTGTGTGCATATTTCGGTTTTGATGACGTGTATGACGGTCGGGGAAATTGTCATCGACAAAACTACAGTCTTGCGTCGTGTTATTAAATGTCAAATGAGGACTATATTTGTTCTTTATATATTTCGGCTAACAACTTTTGTGTCAAATGCTTTCTATGATGCTGTGATAGACTGTTACGACGGCTGAATTTCGAATCCCTCGTTCAATGTAAGAATATATTCTCAGTACCGAGGATTCATGTCGTACAAGGCATACATCACGCGCTGTATGTGAGGAAGAACATGCCGGCGACTTCTGCCATATGTGATTCTATCGTTTGCAACAATAGGTGCATGAATCAATGACCAATGACCTTTGCAAATTCCCGGCAAAGTAACCATAGAACTTCCTTGTCGTTTCAACTGTTAACATCTAGCGGGAGGTAGCGCGGCACGCTCAAGGGCGTCCGAGTAAGGTCGCACATGTATGTTTCAGTCGGCAGTAGAGCCACATAATGTCCGCGCACTTGTCATATCCTCCGTCAAGAATTTTTTGCATACAAATGCTGTCCCTAGTTCCGCACGAACATGCGCGTTCAGTGTAACATGCGCGTTCGATTTGTAAAAATGCAGCTTTGACACGTCCACAAATTGTCGGCTGAGGCCATGGATGTCGTGTGACTTGCTACGTGGATCAAATGTGGTCATGACGGTGTGTCCACAACATGAGCATAGTATCATATCTCTATATAGATACGCATCATTAAATTCCTAGATGTCGTTCAAACTCTCTATGTCACAGTGCATCGTTCAAATCCGTGCTCCTCCGACCCAGGTAAGTGATGCCGACTACATTGTTATGTAGAAAGGATGATACACCTTGTGCAATAGGAGATGACGGCAAGGGCTGCTAAAATGATTTTAAATACCGTGTTGTACGTGACAATTATACGAGAACAATAAAATACGAGTTAGTACAAACACTACGTGGACAAGTACTAGTATAGCTGTGACTACGAGTATATGTACCATATACAAGTACTAGTATAACTGTGACTACGAGTATATGTACCATATATCATGCTGCCATGTAGCAAGAATTGTTCTTTTGAGACGAATGTCGCCTCGATTGTTCCGGTTGTCGGAGCATGAGTTTCGATCCAAGGACTTAGAAGTCACCGTTTCGATCTTCATTCCTGTCAGGAATCGATACCTCGCGGGGTGGGGACTGGGGAGGGGGGTGTAGTGTATAGTCAAACGAGTACGATATACTACGAGTTCGTACTGGTAATATGTGAATGAAAACTAGTGCGATGTGTACGTGAAAACTAGTGCGATCGGTACGTGAGACTACGAGTATTTGTACCATATAATGTTGGCAAGAGTTATTGTTCTTTTGCGACGAATGTCGCCTCAATTGTTACATCTATGTGATTAAGCACAAAAGTGCATAGAGTATTAAGGCACACAACTGTTGGGGTTATGCGCTACACAAACTTGTTTGGAAAGTGTTCGAATATCTTTCAATGGATTCAGTTATTGTTCGTCATGGAGGTTTAGGCTGTTATGAGTATCTTGCTAAGCCACTTGCTCCTGGGCTAAAGAAGTGTTCGAATTTTCTGTTAATGGACTTATGTTGTTCGTCATGGAGGTTAGGGCAAATATGAGTACCTTGCCGAGCCACTCCGGGCAAACAATCTACATGACAAGGACATCACACCACTGCAAATTGACCGTGCACTACCTAATAATGCGGGACATATCCGAGCTAGGGCACGACACCCAGATGTTGCGACCTGTGTCCCGGGCGGGGTCAAGAATGTCAAGCGGGCGCCTTGCTGAAGGGCACACAATGCGGACTCTTGACTTTATCAACGGCGTGCCTTTCCCAAGGGCGCAAAGCTCAGTGCAAAAAAGACAAGCAACCTCAAAAGACAAGACAAAAGACAAGACAAGACAACCTCATGCCAACACAGCCATACTGAGGGCACGATGCCTATACATGCGAGGCTCGAATGTTTCACAGTTCTTGGGGAATTTCAAAAGTAATGGATTCTCAGGTTTGTAATGCAGACAACATCCTTAGCATCCTGCCGGGTTGCTTTACTTAGCGTGCCGTCCAACATGACAAGATCTCAACGCCAAAATAATTTGGTAAAAGCAGTGTCTAGCAAAAACTTGACAGTCGTGTATGGATGAAAGGCACCGACGCAACGATGCCAAGACGCGACGATGCATGAAAAGGCCCGTCGACATCTACGTCTCGCTTTATATCGTAGCTTTCTATTTATTTTGAACTCGTCAGCCGGCGGGTGGGCGTCGTGGGCATCGTCAGCATCGTGCCTCGTGAGCGTTGTGAGCGAGTCGGCATCGTGAGCATCGTGCCTCGTAAGCGTTGTGATTGGGCATCGTGAGCGGACATCACGAGGCAGCGGCATTGTGAGCGGGGATCGTATGCAATAGTGTCAGCGCATGGGCTTCTTATCTTCCCGATTTCCGCTCTTCTCCATAAGGATGGATGCCTATCGCCTAAACCCCGATTCTTTAAGCGCTGCACCCACGCCGCGTCACCAAACACACACACACACACACACACACACACACACACACACACACACACACACACACACACACACACGCACACGCACACACGCACAGACACACACACACACGCACGCACGCACACACACACACAGTCATGTCGCATCTGCAATCAATGCTGCCAAGAGGCATATCTTCGCGAAACGGGGTCGGACTAAGGTGTATGAGGTCGCGTTGGAAAGCGCATGGGAAAAGTTCTTTCTTGCGAGTCTGAAGACATATAATGCTAGGAGTTTTATTCGCGCTCAAAATTGCCATTTGCTAACGTATATACGGGGTCTAAGATCCAAAAACATTTTTACAAACTTTGGAGCCCAATGTTAGGCCCCGTAATGGGCACCTAGGTACAATCCGCAGTGCCTCAGACTTTAGCTCACTATAGGTCTCAAGTAGACAAACAATTCCGCATTACAGCGTTTCCCCAAATTTGCAAATACTTTTTGGCTCGCAATGCGTAGAAATTTCTGCGATTTTGCAGTAATCGGTTTTTGGCACAATGCCCATCTTTTCTCCCACACCTCCCGCGATGCGTCGTGGCAGTATTGCATCGGAAGGACTTTAGTGTGGGCTATCCACATGGTAAAGCTTGGGCCATGTAACGCGTCGCGTGTTATACTACCCCCAATGGACTGCTACAATTGTAGGCCCTTTTGAGCACTGACAAAACTGTAGGGGCGCGTGCACGCATGCGATGCCACGTCATTGCAGAATTTTGCACGCATTGCGAGCAAACATGACTCTTGATTTCGGAAAACGCTGTAACGAAGAGTTCTTTGTTTACTTAAGACCTATAGTGGGATCGAGTCTGAGGCACTATGGGTTGCACCCAGATGCCCTTCACGGGGCCTAATATTGAGCTCCACAATTTGAAAACATTTTTTGGGCTTGCAGACCCCTTAAACGCCACGAAATGGCAATTCTGAGTGTGTAATTCCGGGCAATCAAAGTCCCCTTTTGCCATACGCTTTCCAACGCGACCTCGTGCGCCTCAATCCGACACCGTGTCACGAAGAAATGCCTCTTGACACACCTTTTAAAACTGCAATTGCAGCAGGTTTTTTTTAACACTTACTGCGCTCAGATCCATGTACCCTCTCGAGTGGAGACTCATTTTTTTCTCAGTACAAAACACGGAGTGGTCGCATGACACCATTATGTCGGCGAAGTTGGACGAAAATCGCACCTATGCTTGCCAAAAAATGTTTCTTATATGCTCCGAACTCGGTTAAAATGCTGAAAATGGGGCACTGTTGCGGGTGTTCTACCACGTGATCACACACTTCTAACAGGCATTTACCAATTTAAGACGATGCACTCAGTGGCCATTGAGTGCACCCGCGGTTGGTTGAATGACACCCGATAATATTGCCGTATACCCACGCAACAGTGAATTCCTGCGTGTTGTGTATTTTTGAGGGGCAAGACTTGTGTGGGGGGTGTATTATCCAGGGTCGCACAGCAGCACATCTTTCATTCATGTTAATATCACTATTAATATATGGGATCACATGTGCGCGGTTTATTATGCTGCGATATTTGATATCCTGACGGGTACCTGCCTACGCAATTTACCGATACAATTCTTGAGCCAGATTTTAGAAAAACTCTTAACTCACCGGCAACGGGTCGCATGAAATCCGTTGGGCCCACAAATCGCCGGATTCCAGGGACACGATTCGGCCAGAGATTAATAGCCACGCAGTTCCGCCTGCTGCGCCCGATTGTACATCCCTGCACATAAGTTTGGGGTCCCTTTTCGGCAGTCTCAAGACTTCAGAAGTCTAGGGTACCTGAACGTAGGGTATATAAGATGAAACCCTGGAATCTCAGAGGGTTTTATAAAACCTGCATGACGAGTGGCTCAAACCGAAGCTTAAAGACCTTTGACTAGGGTGTCACGCTGCACTTGGTGCGTGGGATGGGCGTCGCCTGCAATAAACTACACCAAAACCGGGGTCGGTATCACGCAAACGCCGACGCGCGTGAATAGACAACCAAACGGATGGAGGGATGGCCATGAACGCGTGAGGAAACACATTGGCGAGGGGCTCGGGTGCATTTGGTTGGGGTGCAGCCGTGTGCTGGGCGGCGGCTAGTACATGTCGCGTTGGGGTACTGGCATGGCATCAATGTCGGCCATGCTCAGCAACACCCCCTTGGCTTTAAAACGCTATAGCTTCTCAGGGTTTGCTCAGAAAATTGTTCTAAAAATACCACGCGATTGCTCGTCCAAATCTGCGTCGAAAACAGTCTTCTAAAATTAAATAAAAATTGGGGGCCCCGGGAAAAATCCCCAAAGATGATAATCCAAGTTGCCCCCCACTGCCTCATCATGTGCCTACCCATGTCAGGCGCGTGGCTTTGCGCCAAGTGCGTGTCTAAGCCCCATACCCGGCTGTGCGAGAGCGCTATGTGTGTGGATGACCACGGACCACCAACACTTGGCATGTGCCGCCTCCTAGCGATACACACATCTAACAGCCAATAAAATGCCATTTTCCACAGCATTTATCAAGAAATTT
Organism: Tetraselmis striata; assembly: GCA_006384855.1. NCBI lineage: Eukaryota > Viridiplantae > Chlorophyta > Chlorodendrophyceae > Chlorodendrales > Chlorodendraceae > Tetraselmis > Tetraselmis striata. The sequence continues at coordinate 137,170 of VCJN01001236.1, read as the reverse complement.
GCCTATAGCGACATGCTTTCAGTGGCCTACACGCACGGTGTGTGCAACTTAGGCCAAGGGCCGTACCCACCGAGTTTGGTGCGACGAGTGCCGCAATTTCCATAGGTTTGGACTTTGGCGCAACCCGCAATATCCCGGCGCTAATGCATCATGCACCGATTTCTCGTTTTTAAAAGGGCGCCCAGAAATGGTCGTGTTGTCGCGCGGGTGGGTATAAAGCGCACAATAGGCGTTCGCCCGAACTACACCCTGCACATAAGTTTGGGGTCCCTTTTCGGCAGTCTCAAGACTTCAGAAGTCTAGGGTACCTGAACGTAGGGCATATGAGATGAAACCCTGGAATCTCAGAGGGTTTTATAAAACCTGCATGACGAGTGGCTCAAACCGAAGCTTAAAGACCTTTGACTTGGGAAGCACGCTGCACTTGGCGCGTGGATGGGCGTCGCCTGCAACTGCACCAAAACCGGGGTCGGTATCACGCACACGCCGACGCGCGTGAATAGACAACCAAACGGCGGAATGGCCATGAACGCGTGAGGAAACACATTGGGCGAGGGGCTCGGGTGCATTTGGTTGGGGTGCAGCCGTGTGGGCGGCGGCCAGTACATGTCGCGTTGAGATACTGGCATGGCATCAGTGTCGGCCACGCGCGGCAACACCCCCTTGGCTTTAAAACGCTATAACTTCTCAGGGTTTGCTCAGAAAAACTTTTTAAAAATACCACGCGATTCCTCGTTCAAATCTGCGTCGAAAACAATCTTCCAAAATCAAAAATCGATTTTTTGGGTCCCCGGAAAAAATCCCCAAAGATGATCATCCAAGTTGCCTCTCACTGCCTCATGTGCCCACCCATATCGGGCTCGTGGCTTTGCGCCAAGTGCGTGTCTAAGCCCCATACTCAGTTGCGCGAGAGAGTTATGTATGTGGATGACCACGGACCACCAACACTTGGCATGTGCCACCTCCTAGCGATAAACACATCTACGGGTTCTTGAATGCCATTTTCCACAGCATTTTTCAAGGAATTTCATATTAATCAAAATCCACGCCCCTACCGCGCCACCCCGCCCACGAAACGGTGCAACTGGCATTCCACCACGCGCCCCCATAGTAGAGCATTGCCCTACACCAAGGGGGCCATCGAGCGCCTCTCCTACGTGCGTTCGCCACAGAAACAGCAGCATTTTCACCCCAAAACTGCTCCCCACAATGGCCAACTTGTCGTTGGGGTGTCACGTCGTGCCTATAGCGACATGCTTTCAATGGCCTTCACGCACGGTGTGTGCAACTTATGCCAAGGGCCGTACCCACCGAGTTTGGTGCGACGAGTGCCGCAATTTCCATAGGTTTGGACGGTTGGCGCAACCCACAATTTTCTGGCGCCAACGCATCATGCACTGATTTCGCGTTTTTGAAAGGGCGCCCACAAATGGTCGTGTTGTCGCGCGGGTGGGTATAAAGCGCACAATAGGCGTTCGCCCGAACTATTCCCACTGTAGTTAGCATGTATGCACATGCAGCCGGCGTTATCCTCGCCCATGCATGCGCTTTGCGATCGAAAATGCAAAACCCGGGCTTATGTGGAGGGGTGTAGTCCCAACAATAACTGCTGTTGTCGGGCAGGTGGCCTGCCCAGCACGCCACACCGCCCCATCGCCTCCCGCCCCCTTTTTGCATTCAACCCCTCTGTCCGCTGAGACCGCAGCACTTCCTCCTCATCGTCAGAGCGAAGCGAGTGGACCCCCCGCCGTCAGGCTTCCTCTGAAGCAGTACAGTACTTACTGTATCGACAGTAGCCCTGCCCTCAGAGCCGCCGATGCAGCTCGCGAAGCCCGCCTCGCGGGTGGCGTCGCTGCCCGCCCGCGCCGGCAGCGCTCCCTGCCGGCCCGCAACCGCCGGCTGCTGCCTCACCCACCGCTCTGGATTTCCCCTCCCCGCGGCTGGCCGCACAGCGCCGCGAAGCAGGCGGGCCAGGAATACTGCCTATGTGGCTTCAGCGCTCCACGACGAGGTGCGGATGCTGTATGCTTCGTATGGAGGTGCTATTTGCGCCGAGAGCTCTCCGTCAGAACATCGCCGTTTGGGGCGCAAGGCTCTGCACCGTGGTTGATCAGCGTCGCGGGCTGATCCCGTGCAGGAAGGTCAGGCATCGGGTGGCTCCGGGCTGGTTTCCCTCGGGCGCTGGCTGGCAGAGGAGACGCGCGCCATGCCGGAAGTGGAGGGCGGCGACCTGGGCGTACTGCTGGGCGAGGTGGCGCTGGGCACAAAGCGCCTCGCGCGCGCGCTGTCGCGGGCCGGCATTGAGGGCAGCTTCGGGAGCGCGGGCGGCCACAACGCCACCGGCGACGCGCAGAAGACGCTGGATGTCGTCGCGGTGCGCGGGCAGCCGTTGTGACCAAGCTCCAACTCCCCCCCTTCGGGACGGTGTAACGCCGAGAGATCACTAATCTAGTAAAAATAAACACGGACACGCCAGGGCAGGGCAGTGGAGGGAGGCGGGGTGGGGGGGGGGGGGGGGGGGGTCGCTGACTCGTTCCCTGTCCGCATGTCTGCCCTCATAGAACGACATCTTCAAGGAGGCGCTCACCGGCTCTGGACAGGCACGACCCTCTCCTCCCGTGTTCCCCAATGCCCTCACGGCGATTGATTCCTCTTTTGTCGATAATTTGTTGCTTTAGTCGCTACCTGTTTAGTTCCAGCTTGCTGACTGCGGCTAAGAATGAAGACGCCGATGCAAAGTACGAGAACTCTAAGTCGGCAGAGTTTAAGGGTAGTGCCTTGCCTTTCACCGGTGTGGCACGGCAGGTGCGCGCCATGGCGAGCGAGGAGGAGGAGGGCGTCGTCCTGACGGACGCTCCGACAGCGCGCTATGCGGTGGTGTTCGACCCCCTCGACGGCAGCCGGAACATCGACGCCGCCATCCCCACGGGCACCATCTTTGGCGTCTACCTATGCGGCCCGTCAGTCGCCGACTCCTTGGACGAGGCGGACTGGTGCGCTGCTCCCTTACCCCCACGTTGGACACACCAATTTATACTCGTACGTCTGTAGCTTGGCATATCCTCAGTTGATTTACCTACCGCTGGCTGCCGCCGACGCCAGGGGTATCGAAGAGTGCCTGCAGCCAGGGGATCAGCAAGGTACGGTACAGGGAGGGTTTCCCGGGGAAGGGGGGGGGGGCACGCGCTGCTACTTGCCGTCGGTAGAAGCGACACATGCACATACCCTGTGTGCTCCGAAACCAGAGGTGGCTTCCGTGCTCCATACACAGCAACCACATGTTTGCTTGGCTATATATGTGCTTCTTGTCGACCCCCCCCCCCCCCCCTGCAAAGAGAGAAACATGTAGTCATTTGGAAATGTGTGAGAATACACCACAACTATGTCACTGAGTGTCCAACGGGATGGTGCAAAACAATTAATGGTGCGGTGTATAAGAGGGTACATGATGGTATTATAGTTTCAATCTGTGAGCCCATTATGAGCCTCATGAGACGCTTACCGGGATGCGTGCTCTACAACTAATGTACCAACCAGAAGGCTTAGAAGGATACCCCCCGCCCCCTCAAAGAACAACTCCATCCCGAAGAGACAGCCGCAGCGCATCAGACGACCTCCAGCTGACGAGCCGCCTGTGATACCGGCCTCGTTGCCAGTGGCGGCCGGCTACGCGCTCTACTCCTCCGCCACCATGCTGGTGCTCACGCTCGGCAGCGGCACGCACGGCTTCACGCTGGACGACGCCACCGGGGAGTACCTGCTCACCCACCCGAGCATCGCCATCCCGCGCCGTGGGCAGATCTACTCCGTCAACGACGCGCGCTACTTCGACTGGCCGCCCGGCCTGCAGGCCTACATCGACGCCGTGCGGCAGGGGCGCGGGCGCAGCGGGAAGCAGTACAGCGCGCGCTACATCTGCTCCCTTGTCGCCGACTTCCACCGCACCTTGCTGTGAGCGCCACCCGCCCCCACCGCACTAAGACCCCCGGCCCCTGGAGGCTTAAAATCAGCTTCAGTCTTTCTGTTCTTTTTGTTAGTTTATTTCCTGTAGTTACAGAAGAGGTACAGAGCCCATACAATCATAACATGATGGATCGTATCTTTATATAAGTTAATATGTAGTTCATCCATGAGTTACCCCCCACCACCCTGGCTGCTCGCACACACACAGGTACGGCGGCGTAGCAATGAACCCGCGGAGCCACCTGCGGCTGGTGTACGAAGCCAACCCGTTGTCCATGCTGGCAGAGCAGGTGCCCGCCGTGCCCCCCCGCTCCCTTTCCTCAGCGCCTCTCCAGTTTGAGCGTGCGGGTGGATTCGGAGCCAGGAAAGGGGTGTCACAAGCGGGAGCTCCGAAACCATACCCTCCCTGGCGTGACAGCGGCGCGGTGCTCCGAAACCATCCCCCGAAATTTCAATATATATATATATATATGCCACCATGTTATACACTTCGCCACAAATGCAACCCGTCTCCACAATTGCACATTCTGCTCATTGAGAGGCTGAGTCAACCCACCCCGCCCGCCCGCCCGCTCTCTCTGGGACGCGCAGGCCGGCGGCAAGGGCAGCGACGGCCGCCGGCGCATCCTGGGCCTGCAGCCCGAGGCGCTGCACCAGCGGCTGCCGCTGTTCTTGGGCAGCCCCGACGACATAGACGAGCTTCAGTCTTACGGCGACGTGCAGCAGGGCGCCAAGACGTACGAGGTGTGACGGAGGCGGCGTGGAGGACGCAGCGGCGCGAGGCCTCGCGTGCGGGTGCCATAATTCCGGGCTCTGCCGCCAGGAACCCGTGGATCTGCCCGGGCAAGGAGGCCTCATGACAGACCAAAGGGCCCGCGACAGGGCGGACCTCTTGCGGGGAACAGGGGCGGAAAAACCCTAGGGCACATAGGGCTTCCCTGCGGCGCCCTGGGCGTGTCGAAGCGAAAGGGGTCCCGCCGTGGTGCTTCCAGGGGTGTTTGCGGGCTGCGGGCTACTTTTACAGATCGGATGTAATGCGGCAATGTGGAGAGGATGGGGGGGGGGGGGGGGGGGGGGTTACATGGCATGCGCGGGTCCCTCACGCGCCCCACCCCGCCAGCCCCTCCAGCCGGCGCGCCTCGGTGGCCAGGCGCGCCGGGTCGGTGTGGAACAGCGGCAGGGTCATCCGCGCCAGCGCGCCCGCCTCGCCCTGCCGCTTGAGCTATCACATCCAGGGGCCAAAGGGGTGGGTGTCAGCCTACTTGACGGGGCTCATGGTGCACAAGCGGGGACGCCACATTCCTACATCCGGTGCCGTAGCTTAGTCGGCCGAGTGTCTCGTTTACTCTGGTATCGCCAGTTCGAGTCCGCTGTAAACTGTAGTGTCGATTTTCCTTTCATGGCTATAACTTGCGGATTCAATTGAAATGGTTTCACTTTTAACATTGGTCGATTTTAATGTTTATATGCGCTATGCAATGTTATCTTAATTAGTAGTGAGTAACAGACAGAGCAACTCATACAACCACTTACATAAGTAATAGACGGAAACACTTCTGAATGTGCATTTCGCCCTCAGGTGCAAACGATACCCCAGGTTTGAATGTGCAACCTTTCTCGATTGCATTTCTCCATATACATCAAAAGAAAAAAGGGGGAAACATTGAGGTTATGGCAAGGGAACGGTGAGTTGTCGACCAGCAGCGGGCGGGCGGCCGCGGTGGCGCCAGGCGGCCCCACCTGCTCCGCCTTGGCCGCGTACTGGCCACCCAGCTGCACGACGGCCTCGTTGAGCGAGTTGCAGACGCTCTTGAGCGCGCGCAGCGCGGCCTGCAGCCCGGGGGGCGCCAGCGCCGGCTCCCCCGCCCCCGCCGCCGCAAACGCCACACCGTCCAGCTGGGCGCACGCGGCGCGCACGGCACCCAGCGCGCCGCGCTGCGCCTGGCGGGTCGCGGCCGCGGCTGACGCCACGCCGGTGGCCTCGAGCTCGCGCAGGGCGCCCACCTGCGGCGGCGACACAGCCTCAGCGGGACGCCACCTGCACCCCTAGCGGTACCCAGACCCCAAGGCTTGCAGCGTTTTCCTGGGTTGCTGTGTGTTCAATGCTCGGGTCAAGAGTTTCAGCGCCAAGGCAAGCACGCTCTGGGTTCGCTATGCGCCATTGTAAAGCAAGCCGGGGAGCTTTTCGTGCATCGTGAGGGGGGCGGGGGGGAAGCCACACGGGTAGGTGGAGGCTCACCAGCGCCAACAGCGCATCCACCTCCACATACTCGGCGCTCAGCGCGGCGCTGCCGGGCGTGCCGGCCGCCAGGCCCTCTGCCTCCGCTGCGCCCCCACGGCCGCCGGCCCTGAGGCACTCCGCCGGCCGCAGGGCGGCCCACAGGCGGCGCAGCAGCTGGTCGCCCGCGCGGAGCGTGAGCCGCCGGTCCGCCCGGGGCGCGGGGCGCAGCTGCCGGTAGGCCGTCACCCGCCCCGCGGACGCCGCTGCGCTGTCGGCCAGGCGCTGCTCGGTGGACACCAGCAGGTCGCGGAGCCGAGCCGTGCCTTGCGCCTGCAGCCAGGATCAAGACGGAGGGGGAGGGGGAGGGGGGGGGGGCTCAGCCGGGGAAGGGACTGGCATGCGGCGAGGAAAATAGTTGTTGCGGTGATGGGGATGGCGGTGAGGATGTCAATACCACCCGGTGTGGCCGGCATCAAGATGGGGTACAAGCATGTGGGCATGGACAGAGCGATGAGAGGTGGTGAGATAGAACGCTGCTGCGTTGCCAGCCCCTAGCGGCGGCAGCTCGGCCTGGACGCCTAGACAAGGCTCAAATCTGTTGCCGCAAACCCCGCGGTGACATGCCAATGCTTTTGAATCATTCGCGTGGTGTCATATGATGAGATGGCCAAGGACGTAGGCAGGCTGCCGTACAGCCGCGTGGCCCTGGAGGCCTCACCGCGTGGCAGCTGCCAGGGAGAGAAGACTGTGACAAGATGACGATGGCGGACCACCGAGATAGGACATTGCCGAGAAGTATGTGTGTCTGTGTGTGGGTGGGTGTTTGAGCTGGGGGGGGGGGGGGGGGGGGACCTCGATGGCGAGGCACAGCTCCAGCATCTTGTGCCACGACGCCTGCCGCAGCATGTGCCCCAGGAAGGCCTTCTTCCGCTCGAAGTAGTACCCCTGCCGGAGCAGCTTGCGCTCGTAGTCTGCGCGCATGACGGCCAGGTCCTGGGAGGGCGAGGCCGGCGAGCGGTGGGGGCGGCTCAGCCCCGACCACATCAGCCGCAAAACCCGGAACAAGCAAGGGGCAGCGGCTATGTCCCCCCTGTTATCCCGCTGACCACCTGAGTCGCGGCGATCTTCCGCAGCAGCGTCGGCAGAGCCGCCGCCAGCTCGGCCCTCTGGCGGCCCAGTGCCGCCGCCTCCGCTTCCGCCTCGGCAGCGCCCAGCCGCGGCGCCCGCCCGCCCCCGAGCGCCGCCTGCAGCTCCGCGAGCTCCGCCTCCGCGCCCGCCTGCTCCGCGAGCGCCAGCACTCGCTGCTGCTCGCCCACCTGCAACCCCACCCGCGCGCCGTCTTAATCGCCGGAGCCGCCATGCCCCATCAAGCAGGGTTGACAACAGCTCTGCCGGCTGTTGTGCCATTGCTGTTGTGCGCCAGCACAAGACATGGCAGTATCCTGTGTGCCGTCTGCCAAAACCCGAGTCTCGTTCTGAAGGGAAGGAGGGGGGGTGCGTTACACCCCGATTGGGATGGAGTGATGCCCTCAGAACCACCTCTACAGCTCCATGGCAGGGTCCTCTCCCTCTCCCTCTCTCTCTCTCTCTCTCTCTCTCTCTCTCCTGTCTGCTGTGCGTCTGTTGCGCGCGTACCTTGTAGGCGTGCTTCAGCCGGCCGAGCTCCTTCTGCATCGCCGCCCACTCCGCCTGCTCCTGCCCGCCCAGCAGGCCCTGCGCCGCCGCTTTGCCGGGGGCCTCCAGCAGCGCCTCCGCCGCCTCCGCCTCCAGCGCCGCCGCCCCCGCAGCGAACTGCTTGGTGCGAAAGCGGTCCAGCTCGGTGGAGAACGACAGGTCCGCGCGTGCGTAGCCGCCCACCGGGCTGCTGCACAGCAGGAAGTCGCCGCTGGCGGTGTACAGCGCGGCCAGCTGGGCGCTGTCTGCGGCCAGGCCCTCCAGCAGCCCCTCCAGCTGGCGGCTGGCCCCTAACACCGCCGCCTCTGCGCTGGCGATGGCACCGCCGGCAGCGGCTCGTCGCGCCGCAGCACCGGCCTCGCGCCGCCTAGCCGCCGCACCGGCCTCCCGCAGCGCGGTGCGCTGGTGGGCCAGAAGGGCGCTCTGACGGCGGAGGGCCTCCAGCTCCTCCGCAAGGGCGAGCTCCTCCGCAGCTCGCCAGGCAGCGCTGCCCTCAACATCCAGCGGGTCCCGCCCCCTCCCACCTCCGCCGCCCTCCCCACCCTCCTCTGCATCCTCCGTGCCCGGCCCCGCCGCCGCGCCCTCTGGGGCGCCCAGCGCCGCCGCAGCCAGCGCCGCGGCCGCCTCCTCTGCCCCCATCGCCTGCCCTAGCAGCTCAAGCTCCTCGTACTGCTGCCGCTCCGCTGTGCTCAGCGCCTGGCGGAGTGTGTTCGCCGGCACAGATACAGTCACACTTCGTTGCTCGTCTCAGGGACTGAGCATTCCTTACATGGAGATGTATGCGGCAGATGAGCGGTGGCACAAACAAAGAGAAGATGAATGTCAGCCAGGGGATGAAAGGGGGGGGGGGGGGGGGGGGGGGGGATGCTGCAGTCAGGCACCGCCGGAAGCACCCACCTGGCCTCGCAGGTCCAGCCCCGCCAGCCAGCTCAGCACAGCGCCGGTCCCCTCGCCCTCGAAGGCCCATCGCAGCGCGGCGGGCGCAGGCCGGCGTCCCGCGGTAACCCAGCGCGCCGGCGGCGTCCAGCAGCGCCGCCGCGCCAGACGACGACATCCCGGCCGAGCCCGTGCCGCGTTCGAGGCGCGCCACTGTTGACTGCGTTGACCAGCTATTTATTTTCGGCGGGGGCCGTCCAGGCTCAGGTATCCGTATCTGCACGGAGCAGATGTCGAAAAGGAGTGTGTCTGCAACCCGCGTCAGCTTGGACGTTAGGAATACGGATAGCTGGTCTGCAGGCACTCCCGCGTTGTAGCAAAGCCAGGCATCAGGTACTCAGCGGTCCGACGACTCGCGCAGCGGCGTCTGTCGTAGAAGCACGCGCGACTGGGTAGAGGTAGTCGCTACAAGTACTATACTTTTTGGTTACAGGAAGAGCGTCAAGAGAATGCACGGTAGCGCTAATCCTTAGCAGTCTGGCGCAGGCGCGCGGAAATTATCTTTTTGGTTACAGGGAGAGCGTCAAGAGAATGCACGGAAAGTACTTGGGAAGGAAAAAGCGCGGAAACGTCCTGAGATCAGTGTTCACCGCTGTGCCCGCCTGTCAAGGCGGCCCTATCTCCGCCTCCGGATATACAGGTACTGTGACACAGTATGGTATACAACTGTATATAGCCTCAGTGTGTAACAAAGATTAATTTATTACATCAGGGCTTTCACAGAAGCGCACTACAACAGAACTAACAGCAACTATGAAAGGTTGCCAGCAGAAGAGAGACATAAGTCCGAAACCAAGGTCGAGCAGGAGGACAGGGAGCCAAGAACCAAGAAAGAGCCAAAGGAACCACGAAGTCACTTAGCTGCCAGGAACTTAAGGAACCCCCGCCCCGGGGTAGGCTATCAACTGCGGCGAGGACGCTTGCAGCCAATGACCCGGGTCATAGCAACACATGCCGACGAGCGACGCGACGCATGCGCAGGAGCACCATCACGTGCCGCACGCGCGGCCGCGACCCCGCCAAGAACGTTGTCTGCATGTGCCATGTTGATGAGCAAGGAGAAACGGCGGCGCCACGCAGACAAGAGTTGGCCGATTTTTTTGCCAGTGTGTGCTTGGCTAGCTTTCGCGAGCTCCACCAAGAAAGCCTCGGCGTGCGGGGCCAGCGAGCCAAACTCGGAAACGGCGAAGGGAACAAAGCGAAGCATACCGGCAGCGTTTCGGACACCCTCGTCATACTTCTGGATTTTGCGGCGCTCTGCAGCCCGCAAAGCAGTCGTTGGATCCGAGGTTGACACGCCGAGGATAGGGGCAATGGTGGTATCGACAGCAACCGTGTTTCCGCGGATGCCGCCATACCCAAAAAGCCCAATATCGGCATACCCTCTGTGTGTAACAAAGGGTATTCGCTAAGGGATACAGGAAATAAAAGATGATGCCCGAAACCGCTGCCACTAGCCACCATGCACTAGTCTCCGGGCCAGCAATGTCCGGCAATAAAACACCCCTCGAACCAAACGGCAAATATCACAGCACATTTTGCCCATTCAGTCAAAGCAGTGCCAATCAAATCCACAGCAAGCATCGTCAATTCACCGCAAAACCATCATCAAAGCAACAGCCAGTGTCGATATGAACCGCAAAATAAAATCCAGACCGGCGGGACATTGTGGACCGTGCCGGTATGACACGAGAGGCTACCTACCTCAGCAGCGGCCGCCTTAGCGAGGCGGGCCGAGAGCAGTGAAAACTGGCGTTTTCAAATGCCGCGGTGTCCAGCAGCTGTACTCTCTATGCTGCGTATATACAGCTACATCCAGGGCAATTGGAAAACGCTCATCAGTACGGGTACCCGGTAGATAGTCGCTACGCTGCTGATATCGATGCTTGCCTGCCACGAGCGAGCGACACACCGCATTATCGTGTTTCTTCCGTGACTATTAATGATAGGTTCCGCTATAATACCGTGCCTGATAGCTCAATGGATTGGCGACAGCCAGTCTTCAGCCATTAGTACTGGCAGTGCGCGCCAGCGCGGCATCGGCCTCAACAATGACGACGGCGACGAAGCATCAGCAGCACACACAGGTAGCGACGAGCGAGCGATCTTGATGAGCAGCGCTGCAGCGCGGGATGCGCAAAGTTCAAACATCGCGAAGTCCCACCCCCGTTTCGTGACCCCGAGGACGAGTATCGCCAAGGCGCCCCGAGGCACCTTCACCTGAACCTCCGGCAAATTTTAGATACTAGACATGGCAAGGAAACCGGCTGGTGAGTGCGCCGCCAACCGCGAGGCGGTTTGCGTGTGTGTCGGCAGCCACGCGGCGTATCAGGCGTCGGTCAAAACGAGGGTTACTGCCGCGGCTAGCTGAGATACGCGCGTGTCGCTGACTGCAAGTGCCTGCTGCCGCTCGCAGGCAAGGAAAAGAAGGAGACACGGTCGCAGGCCCGCGCCCGGAAGGAGTCGTATAAGGAGATTCACGAGTCGGCGGTCTGGGTGAGTCCGCCATCAACCCCCCCCCCCCCCCCCCCCCCCCCCCGCCCCCGGCTTCCGTGCACGCTCCCCGCTCCCCGTTTCCATCTCGCTCGGGATCTGTCTGCACCCTCCCCCCCCCCCCTTCCCCCCCCGACGAGACTTGCTGAGCCTCTTCGCGACTCCTGCCTCTGGCGATAGGTGCTACCCACAGTGGGCGTGGTGTTTCTCGTCGTCTTCATGATTATCTTCTGGGTGGCCAGCCGCAAGCCGGAGGGGCTGCCCCCCGGTGTCAAGCTCTCGAACCTTCGGGCCGCCACCCCGGAGGATATGGACGCGACCTAGGCTACCCCCCCCCCCCCCCCCCCCCCCACCTCACTTCCCCTTTTCCGGACTGGCCCATTCCGAGATTTTTGTGCCGCGCACGTTGTAAGGCCCGCGCCTCAGCAGCCTTCATGTTATCCTCAGGGATGCCATCTTCCAGAGCCGTGAGCAGGGTTTTTCAAAGGTCAGCTGACTAGCTGTGCAAGGGTATCAGAGGCATTGGCAGTAGCAGTGGGGTATTTACACAGGTCAGAGCGGCGGCCAGGGCCAGTGCTTTGCCAGCAGGCTGGCGCAGCAGGCGGCGCGACAGCGCGCAGGTAGCCCTCTCTCAAGTTAACAGTCGGTCCGCATTCACACAGGTGTCATATGTATGTACATTAGGGACATGAAACATTGAGTGCATTGGGTAGGAAGGAGTTCTCAGGTGCTGGAGGCCGTCCTGGCTCATGGGTCGGTAGCGCAGAAGCCGCAGGTGAAGGCGCAGAAGCCGCCCTGCAGCATCCAGTTGTCGACGCACTGGCCGTAAATGAAGCGGCGCTCAAAGCAGGAGAGGGCGCCCCAGGGCTGGCGGTCGAAGCACGGCAGCAGGCCGGCGCTGCGCAGGCCGGTGTCTGGGTCGCGAGGCTCCGGCGCCAGGGTGCAGTTGGTGGCACATGCGGACGTACACAGCCCTCCGTACGACACCCAGCCAGCATCGCAGAGGCCGTTGGCAGCCACCTCCTCGCACGTCATGCCGTTCATGGGGACCGCCTCTGGGCCATCGCAGTAGAGGCCTGCCACAATGGAAGCACAGGTGAATGTGAGGCAGCGCAAAGTGAGCGGGGAGCATGCTGCTATGTTTGGAAAGCTGTCGCAAATAGGGGGGGGGGGGGGGGGGGGTTACTTGGTGCCTGGCTGAGCGGGCTTGGCAGAGGTAATGCGCCGCCGCTGCGGGTGGAGGCATCAGGGCAGCGCCCACAGGACTTGAGGCACCACTCCCCGTTGCGCATCCAGTCCTTGGAGCAAGCGCCCCAGCGCAGGTAATCGGCGCAGCTGTTGTCACCTGCGACACAGACATGGGGGGGGGGGGGGGATGTGGGATCAGCATGGCCCGAGGTGCCCGGAGGGATGGGGGAGCTGCCTGATGCCAATCAAGCTGTGAGGGTTTCTCACTGTTTGGAGAGATATCATGGCAGCTGGAGTCCGAGTCATCGCCGGAGGGGCAAGAACCGCAGGTTGCCTGGCACAGCTTGTTGTCGCGAACCCATGACGCACCGCAGCTGCCCATCCGGAGGACATCCGCGCAGGTCGTATCACCTGCGAGGCAAGAGGGCACGCACCCAGGTGCAAAGGTAATGGGTATGGCACAACATATGGGTGATATGGTGTACCTGATGGGCGGGAAGTGGGACTCGCCAAGGAAGGGGGGGGGGGGGGGGGGGGGATATGCGGAAGTGAGGAGGTCACTCACCCGCCGGCTGGCGGTTTTCACATGGCAGCAGGGCATCCACCGAGCAGCGCCCACAGGACAGCTTGCAGAAGCCTCCTTCCTGGATCCATCCGTGCCCGCAGCGGCTCAGCATGGACGGCTCATCGCACCTGCCGCGCACGGCAATTCACCCGTAAACCAATGCTCTTAATCCGCCAATGTTACAGCCATCCTGCATCAGGGACATGTTACCCATGCCAGCGGGGACACAGGTGTGTCTCAGCTGCTCATATGCAGCCCGCCAGCCTCACCGCCACGTTCAGAACTTTAATCCCTATACGTACATGCCTGGGGTGATGTTGACATACTCCCTCATTGTCTGTAACCTACAACAACAGTGTAAATCTGCAATGGCCATCCTAGCTGGGTAGGACAGAGAATAAATGTCGCCCCTGTGGCCATCTCATCCATGAGTCAGTACCGGTGGAAATCGCTCCCATGCATCCAGCGTCCGGCCGTTAGTAATACCCGACGTAGACTGGCACTGCGTGCTAGTCAGCCTGCGCCAGCGATTTCGTTATCATGACTATCCCCTGCTGGGAGACACACCTAGGATACTTATCGGGCGCAATGTTGGTGCAGCTGCTGTCGCAGCGGCCGCAGGTCTTGGCGCAATAGCTGGACATCCACGCCTCGTCGCACTTCCCCCACTGCGCCTGTTGAGCGCAGGTGTAAGCGCCCGGAGCAGGTACGTCCTCGCATGATTCGCCCTCGAAAAGCACGTAATCGGCCGCAACTGGGGGTGACTGGCGCCCTGCCGGGGTGGCAACACTGCAGAAGGTGCCATCGTTGGCCGCGCAGCTGGCCTCCACCTAGTCAGGGCAGCAGTCGCACTTCAGTTCGCCATGCATGCAATGCCAAGGGTGCGTGGCTCTACCGCATGGTCTACCGCATGGCATCCGGCCAGGGCCCGGACTTGCCTTGTAGTGAAGGTTGTACCAGCGTGCATGCTGGATGCTGATGCCTAGCCACTCCAGGGCCTTCGAAGCAGGGTCCCCAGGATCGGTCACCTTGAGAGTGAGCCAGCGCCCATCAAAGTGGTAGGCCTGTCCATCCGCGCGCTGCACCTCAGCCACGCTACTGGCGCGCCAGAGCTGTGCGTTGAGCTGTGGGAACCAGCGAAATACTCGCTTGATGGTGAAAGAGGTTCCGGCTGGGTAGCGGGTGGACAGCAGCAGGCCGCCAGTCCCGACAGGCACTTGAGTCACGTAGATCTCCATCGTCTTGGGCGCACCCTTCCATATGTGCATGTACCTGCCGCCGGCAGGCACAGCATCATCGCACACTCCTGCTGATACGTTCCCAGCTACAGGTGGACAGCTAGACGGATATTGAACGCGTATATATAATAGTAGGCTTTCAGGGATGTTGTCAAGCACACGGGATACACCCACCAGCCGAGGTCGCCAATAACGCCTGTGATCCCCTGCAAAAGCCAACCCCGGGGAGTTAGTATCGCATGTGTATAGAAACTATCATGCATTGCATTGTATCCCATGGTCAATATAAGGCGCTATCAACTGCTATCTGAACAAGCTCATGTCACCCGCATGGGCAATGCTCATGTTTCTTATATAGCTCCATACCTCGTTACGGGTAATTGTGGCTCGCCGACCATCTTGACCAAATTGGGAAACCCATCCAATGTAGTTTTCGCTAGTTGGTGGCGCTGTCCATGAGGCTCCTGTGAGGAAAGCAGCCGGGCAAGTCAGCATCATGATATACTGCCAGCATACCCACAGCTAGCAACAATTCTCACACATGTGATGACCACATCTGATGGCACGGCGGCTGGTCTACTCAGCAGCTGCACGGGCTAGTGAGCTCACCTCCGGTGGTGTAGGTGAATCCCGGAATCCGTACATCCAGACGGGCAGGTTGGCGCCAGGGCTGGTGGTCGCAAAGCCACACACCCCACTCGCCCTTCCAACGGCAGCCCGAATCGGCAGTCTACATCACCGCACAGCACCGAACACCGTCAAGGTTAGCTATGTGCATCCGGATCAAACGTGAGCGCCATACTTAGGTGTCATATTAGAGTTCCAGCTAAGCCGCCGCATGATTCTACTGCAAGCGAGCACCCCTTTATCACTGCCGCAAGTGCGAGTACATATAGGTCGCGGGCAGAAGCAAGCGGAATTGCACGCTGTCAGTGAAGAAGTGTGATACAAGTAGGGAATCGCATTGTTTGTGTACAGACCAGCAGATGTACATGTCTTGGAGGAAAGCAGGCAGGAAAGCGGTGGGTAGGTGGGGGGGGGGGGGGGGGGGGGACCTTCCACCACGCAGGCCATCCACCAATGATAGTAGGCTTTCCACTGCGTGTTGCGGAGCCGTCATGATCCACCCAGTTGAAGAAGCGGGACGAGCCAGTCTCAAGACGGGGAAGCAGAATGAGGAAAGCATCATCGACATCCTCGTAGCGGATTCCCAGGGAGGCTGATTGCCCCATCGGCTTGAAATGGTCTGAATGCACCATGGTAAACCATACCACGCCGGCTGATCCCGGCACTACGGGGTAGGCCTGCAAACGGCAAGCAGTTGGAGGGCACCAGCCATCACCCATTCAGCAAGTATACTGGGATGCATCCAAGGCCGGGCATGAGCAGGATAGGCCCTTGCCGAGCACAATCCGCCATCACAATACTGTATATACGAACCTGATGTCCTATGAACATGTCTACCAACACAGTAAGATATCAGTGGCGTTGTTTGGCGTTGTCATTGCTGATTATGCGATATCATGTCTTGTGCTCTGCACGGCATACTATCTGTGATATTGCTGTCTGCTGCTGCCCTGTCCCTGTAGTAGCAGCGCCGTCAGACAATGATGACGATCATGCCAGTCATATACGCGAAACTGATGTGAGGGTAGTAGCGCAGGACAGTGCGATATCACTTGCCTTGAATAAAGTATTGGTAATGATTGTCTTCACGTCAGTGTCATACCACTGGAATCCTGCAATCTGATACAGATCCCTGGTGTTTCCTGGAAATTGAGCAGCTGTATTTTGACTCCTGCACGCGGCGGCAAACGCACAGCATTGCAAAAACGGTCAGTACTATTATGTTACATGTAGTTCATCAATTGATGGCAATAATTACAAAAAGCTGCGGTCGGTGTATCTTAGGATATATATCAGCAGGATATTGTGGCAGAAAGCACACATTTACAGTGGTGATATAATGCTGGTAGGTGGTGACAACTATGAATACGGCAACTACATCATTATTATTCACAAATTCAGCATGGTTTTACACATTCAATTCTACATTTTAATACATTCAGCATTAATGTATTCCTTCACAATTCAGGCGACATCTGCCTCTAAAGCGCATCGCACCGATGACAGATCAGGAGAGAACGGGAATCCGTGTTGGCCCGACTACTTTGTAAGGTCATGCCAGCAGCGAGTCGGCAGATATGTAAGATATTTTGCGTTCTATACATGACATAGTTACGGCGTGTATATATATACATATATATGTGTTGGTCCGACTACTTTGTAAGGTCATGCCAGCAGTGAGTCGGCAGATATCTAAGATATTTTGCGTTCTATATATGACATAGTTACGGCGTGTATATATATATTTTTTTGGTCCGACTACTTTGTAAGGTCATGCCAGCAGTGAGTCGGCAGATATCTAAGATATTTTGCGTTCTATATATGACATAGTTACGGCGTGTATATATACATATCTGCCGACTCGCTGCTGGCATGACCTTAATAAGTAGTCGGACCAACACGGATTCCCGTTCTCTCCTGATCTGTCATCGGTCAGGAGAAAAAGCTTCTTGGCTCTCTTACCGCTCAACATACTGGCAAAAAAAAGAGAGAGTTATGTGTCTCTCCTCTTCGACTGGCAGTGCTTTTGTAACAAAGTCAAATACATCATCCTTGTGTTTGATTGCAAGCTCAAGGTCGTAATCCCATCCAGCGGTATTGTCTTGATATATGTTGCCGGTCGTCTGGATAGGCCGAAGTACCATCTCGCCAGTATCGACCAGCATGGCTTTTCATTCCGCCAGTCTCAATTGTCCAGTTAGATAAGTGCATAAGTGCAGTTGCTTGGATTTTCTTCCAACTTTTTATGCGATCATCACGAAAACATATCACATCACTAATGATGACAGCAACGCGTCAGCAGCAGAAGCATTCTTTCAATGAAGTGCTCCTTGGCGCGCGAGACGACTTGATGCAAGCTGACAAACAACAAAATAGTTCATACTTTAGCATTTGATCTATAGTCTAGAATGATAATTAGGAAATATGGCATTGTCGCGTATCGCATGTCGCAATTGACAGTGCCAATCCCGCTGCTGATACAACTCATTAATCAGCGCGGTAATATGACAGTTTCACGTTGCTTGGCATCACCCTACAAACAATACAGCATGCGTGTTGTTTCGTATATTTCTACTTCTGAGAGAGCATGCGAAATTACTGCGATCGCATATTTAATATTGGCAAATAGTGATAAAATGGCAATGTTGTCATGTGAGCGTACATTAATGAGTGTGCAGCAGTACATATGGATGAGAGAAAGCATTATATACTACGGCTGTGGGTGGCGTGATAGTATTCGCGTACTTAATTCCAGATATACCTTCTTTATATCCTCGCATTGCCCGTTATTCTACAATAATACAGCTGGCCAGCATGAAGACCCTGGCTTGCATGCTGGCTTAATATATTTACGTTACTGTTTGACATGGCTCCAGCATGCACATACTACGGACTAGGCGGTAGGGTAGTATATGTATACTTATTCCAATATGATCGATAACAGCCCACATCATAGCGTACGTAATCGTCATCATATATAGGTATTCCTTTCATGCGTACAGACTGCCCAAGGAATCGAAATCGATACGAACCGCCCATATGCAAAACGGGAAGGCTGAATATGGAAAATTGAAATAAAGACTGGACGATGTTGTAAACGGCGTATTTGCATAAATCGCGTCAATACCTTCAGTAATTCCATAGAAGTCGGCAGAACAAATTTCTATTTTCTTAACGTATATGAATACTATGCAAATTTATCACGGGCGTGGATTTGACATCTACGTGCCTATCTGCCTGGTACGTACGCTGTAATGCAGCGTTATATATTAAGTCCCTGTAAATACTAGCTAGCATATATTCTGATGAAACATGTATAAATGTTGAATACATACACTTTGGCGCCGCTGTTGCTGCGCGCACCATGCACTAGGCACGCAAAAGTAGAATACATCATATAATGATTAATCCTACTAGTAGACTGAGCGAATGCAGTTTGGCGGAAATGTGGCACACACACAGACAGTCACACACACACACACACACACACACACACACACACACACACACACACACACAGTCACACACACACAGTCACGCACACACACACACACACACACACACACACACACACACACAGTGCTTCACCGCTGCTGTATATATGTGCAGTAATTTCCGGACAAAATGTGATACATTACGGCATGTACCACTCCTGTGAGTATTGCGCCCATCAGAGTATGCACGCAATAACAATATTAGTTGTGGCTGTAAATGCACTGCGTAGAATATGACCCAATATTCATACATGTAGGCAAAGCTGTATGCATATAGTCTATGCATATAGCACAGGCAAGGCTAAATAGCTAATACGACCGCTCTGCGTATCATCGCCAAAGAACAGTAGCATACCTGCCGACAATTTCTGCGTTGTTGAGGATTGCCTCCCCGAAAAGTGTTGCACCACGAGTGATGTCATATGCCTTGTAGCCATCCACCTTGACGCGCTTGCCCCAGTGAGCCAGCCCACGCTGGCAGAGAAACACCTGCGGGCCAGAATTGACGGGATAACGTCAGCAATCTGGGGGAGCATAGAGGACGAGTTTATGAGAGTGTATGTTGAATGACAACCGCACTGCCTTCACAGAAGCACAAAGCAACTTAGCTCCCATCCAATTCATTTGCATCAATAAATGCACTCCTCTGCCATACGACTGTGCATTACTGTATCAGCAGGTTATAGTTTAGAAGAATCTGCATCAATTATCTCAGCACTGACGAGTAATGTGATTATGTACGGTCTGAGGCTGGCAACCACAGTCAAACCTTGGTGTCTGTGAATTCCATCCACGCTTCCGCGCCCCCATCTTTGTCAGGGAATCGTGTATCACGCTCTTCACGGCCAGAGGAGTATACCAACTTTCCAGTGCTGTCATGCCTCAGATCTCCCCCGGCATAGAAACATGCGCCACGTTGCCACATGTACCCACTACTGTGTGCGCTGTTTCCAGCAAACCGTTTTGTGGGCCTTGACGCAGGCGACATATCCTTCGAATCCGCAACCCATCGGTGAGACCCAACAGGCGATACAAGGCGCGGTAGGCTGAAGCCAGTCCAGCCACCCGATGCAGCGTTCCGAGTGACGATGTTCCACGCGTTGGTAAGATAGAATCCTGCAGCCGCGGCATCGGCTGGCTGCGCCAAGCCTGGGGACTCGTGATGTGTGGAACCCTCCTGTCCGCCGCCCGCCGCAGGTGCACCGATGACGTGCACAAAGGCAGCCAGGTTGTGGTCCAGGATGTTGTCTTCCTCGACACCATCTTCCAGATAGAAGCAGCTCCCGGCGGCATCGAAAGCCACGTTGTCCGACAGGGTGGTTTGGCTGGTCCCATGAATGACAAAGCAGCGGTAGAAGGAGCGCCACACAGCACAGTCTTGCATGTAGCTGTCGTAGGCAGGGCCAAGCCGGTGGAAGTGGAAGGGGTAGGTGCCAAGGGTGTTGCGCTGGCCGAGGCGGAAGGCCAGAACACCACGGAGGCGGGCCTGCCCGCCGTCCACGTGAACATGGCCGCCGCGCTGCTTCTCTTCTGATGCTGCAGGGCTGGACAGGGTGATGCTGCGGGACAGCAGCCCAACCTCTGCCTGATACTCTGAACCTCCATAATGAGGCCAGCGCAGCGCCTCTGTGAGAATCACGCGGCGGCCTTGCTGCTCCACAGCCTTGATTTTCCGTACCTGCCACCAAAGATGCCCGCCAATCATATGCATAAGTTAATACAGCCCAGCAGATGCCAACCATAAATTGGCACGAACAGCAGCATGGTATTGACAGTAGAAAGCCCCTGCCCCCACCTCATTCTGATTCTGCCACTCATCCCGCCAGATGGTTGTAGTTATCAGGAGCTGCTGCCCAGGCTGCCAGTTGACAGCTTCCTTCAGATTAAGCGCGGTGTCGGAAGCCCTGGCGCTGGTCGCTAGGCGGGTCCATGTTGGTGTGAAGAGCCGGCCATGGAGGTCCAGCTTCCCTGTTGGTTTCACCAAGATGCCTTGGTTGAAGGCCCCCTCCCACCAGCGCTCATGGAACTGAAGTGACAGCCGGGAGCGCAGGCGGCAGGTCGGCCCGCCGGCAGCCATCCGTCCATACACGTGAAAGGCGCCAACATCCATTGCGATATCCGCGTCTGCAAATATGAGCTGCACCAAGGAGCAAAATGTCATCATAAACACCGTAGCCCGCAATGGCTGATAACATCACCTTTAGCATGTTCCAAAAGGATTGTAGTAACAAGAAAAGCACTGATCATTAATATACATCAAGAGGAGCGTTGGATAGTTCGAACCAGTATCACAACAGCTACGTTAGCACATGTGATCAAGTTCTAGTACAGGCACCTTATTATATGTACATGGGAAGTGTAGTTTGGAAGTATTATACAGAAGAGCACAGAAGAGCACAGAAGGTTTTGGTACCTTCTCCCCCCTACAGTTACGGTGAATACTACGACAATCACAAGGTACGCACCGGTTCTTGTTGTGTACACTGTGCGTGGCCATAACATGGTACCTGACACCTATACGAGGAGCTTCACACTACATATAATCACACACTGCGGGAGTGCGGGCCTGCAGGGATATGCGCAGATGCTTCACCCATTTTGACTGGTGTAGCTAGAAACAGTACTCTGGAACCGTCCAAGTTGAAATAGCACGGACTCAACCTCTATGTCGCTGTGCATTTATGATCTAAGTTCCACTATATGTGTTGCAGCAATGTGCAGCAGGCAGATTCAAGACAGCCAAGCACGCCTCAGAAGAGACAGCAGCATGGTTCGTCACACTGATAATAATATGGCAATCGTTTTGAAGCTGAGTGCCGAAAAAGCTTCTGACAGTCATAGCATACTTGTATTGCGTCAGACACACTACCGACAATGACCCAATGATGGCACGTAGTGCATACTTACCTAGCTGGCTCGTCAGTGTACCCCGCCGGCTTACCTGGCTAGACGCGGGGACGACCACCTTCGTGAAGACGCCGTTCTGTTGCACAGAGCACTCGGTGACCAGCACTTTCGTGCGTTCGGGGAGCTCGACATTGGCCCACATTGTCGGCGGCTGCCCGCCAGCTTCGTTCCAGCCTACTGCATCGTGCCACAGGAGGAGGCCAGGCATGGCGTGCGGACAGTCGCGGCCCGACAACGGCGCTGCGTAATGCGCCTTCAGCTGATCGGATATCGACATTTTGCACAGCGACGGCGCCGACGACGAGGTCCGGCTGCTAGCAGCAGCACCTACGGTGAAATTGACGGTGTCGTTGGTGGCGAGGGGTTCTTCGGGCCGCTCATCATTGCGACTGCCACCGACGAGCCCGGTGTCAGCGTAGTTCCGATTCAGCACACTGATCCGAAACTCCTCAAGTTCAGCATTTTTCTCTGCAGCCGCCATCTCGGCGCTGTCCCCGCCGCGGGTATCGACTGGGTCGTCACCGGTGCGGCGGGCCTCGCAGATGTCGCGGGTGGGGTGGCCATTGCCAGAGCGACACACCGCGCACTCCTCATCCCAGGTGTCTGTAACTTCTGTCGCGGAGCACTCGACCTCGAGCCGTACCTCGGCACAGCGCCGCTCTGGAAACAGCGCAAAAGGCACCCAGCACGATCCGGAAGCTTGTCCTACGGTAGGGCCGCCATCAGACTGCTGTGATGTTCCCGCCAGAGCGGTCGTCGGCTGGGCCGATACTTTTGACAGGCCGCCGCTCGCCGCCAACAACACCGCGATTGTCAAGAGCAGTCCTAGTGGCGATAAAAGCAGCGGGAAGACGAGCCGCGCGCTGGCTCCGCGGCTTACGGATTCTTGTAGCTTGAGACGCCCCCCGGTGCCGAACCAGCATGGTAGTGCTCGTAGTAGTTGCCGCCATGACGCACAGCGCCACCACAGAGGTGGGATGTCCGCAGTAGCTGGTTCGGACGACTTTTTCGAATTAGCTGCGACGAGGTCGCCGCTCCGGCTGATCGGCCGGAACGCCGCAAGTCGGACGGCACGCCTCGGCCAAGTGGGCTATTTGTATTTTGAAACTTGTGCTGTTAGGCCTCCTGCCGTCGCATTCACAAGCCCGGTTAGAACTTCAGCGTCAAGTAGCGTTCTTTCGTTTGGGGAGTATCGGTGATCTGCCGAAGTGGGTGCACTTTATAGTGGTCAACTACCTGCTGCGCTGTGGTATATATTATAGTGCCCGAGCTCGCCAGCTGCTGTCAGCTGCTGTCGCGCGGTGGAAGATCGGCGACCGGGGAAACGTGTAAGATGTCGCCTGTGCACGCAGACGCAGCACACTTGCGAAGCGCTGCCACAGTCAGCAAGTACAGACCAGTCTTGAAACCTGAGATGTACGCACGACGAAGCGACGACAACTTACCATACCCGATGTGTATATGCAGACACAGCGAGCCCGCGTGACGGTACGTCGCCACAGTCCAGCCGGCAGGCCAACATATTTCAGGTCGGTATGGGTCGACGCGTCGATATCCGCCACAAAACTGTAACGCGTAGTCGTAACAACGTGGCGACCAAGCGTATGGCCGTATGCAGCAGACTGGCCGTATGGCACTGCGATGTGTCGGTCATCCATCCGCGACCGTGGCCAACATATCAGTATCCATATCAACATATGAGCGAAATGCATGCGTGCCTCGTACCGTCGTAGACTCCCATATATACGCTGACTCGTCATCAAAAGGGTGTCATATTAGTAGTACCAATGAGAAAGCATCCCCCCGACATCCTGTAAACTGCTGTGTTTTATTACGGCCAAGACGATGTCTAGTTGGAACCCGTTGCGGCAATTCGACTGTGGTTTCATCTTCTGTTGCATATTTAATCAACCTGTCGCAAATTACGAAAGACAGCCTACGTATCACGAGGGCCAAGCCCACTTCCGGTATGGATAATGTTACATCCGTATGACTACACTACAGACGGAACTGCATGTATACTAAGTAAAGTTCACAAATATGCTGGCGGGTCAATCATGAGAGAATGTGCTAGATTTAGAAGTATAAAAATCCAAAGAACGTGCCTGGGGAGCCGGCAAGCCAGGCCGGCAAACGATCACGAACCCAATGAGGACCAAGGATAGCCGGGATTGTCAAAACATGCAGATGGGGTGATCACCCATTGGAACCCGCCTTGATTGTCAGTGTCGCCCTGCTTTCCTTGACTAGAACAGCATAGCTTTCGGAAGGGAAATCACGCTTCCAACAAAAAGATCTGCTGCATCTGCCAGTGCGAGCTGCGAGAAGCACGCACGCAGTTCTATGGATTCGCCAGTAAGCGATGCAATGGAGCGTTATCGCTGCGCATGGTGATTTGTGTTTGGCGCATCGCGATAAAAAATATAGAGCCATTCAGATTCGGTGCTGTTTGGTTTGTAGCAGCTGGTTGTGCAGGGCTCTTATTAATAGTAGACTGTTCCGAGTGCATTACAGTGCACCCCCTACTCCGGGGTCTGAGGAGGGAGCTCATCCGGCAGGCTGCCCACATCGTCATCCAGCAAGTCGCCGTAGTCAATACCGGTGTCATCAGCCGGCACCTCCACGGGCGCTTCCGCCTCCCCATCCTCGGTGACCCCCGGGGCGTCCAGCACCATTTCCGCCGGATCTTCATCCACCAGGTCCTGCCCAGGCAAGTCAGCGCTCAGCGCGCCCCTCTTGGCCTCCACCTCCTTGCGCGCAATGTAGCCGCGTCCGACTGCCTGCATTTTGACAATCCTCGCCTGCTCCTCCTCAGAGAACTTGGACAGATCCGGCAGATCATCACCACCACCAGCCGCGCCCTCGGCCCCGGCCCCGTATGCCGGAACAGCGGCGGCGGACTTTTTGGCCTCCACCTCCTTGCGTGCAATGTAGCCGCGACCAGCTGCCTGCATTTTGACGATCTTGGCCTGCTCCTCCTCAGAGAACTTGGACAGGTCCGGCAGATCATCGGACCCAGCAGGGACAGCTTTGGATTCCTCAGCTGACCCGGACGCGGCGGACTTTTTGGCCTCCACCTCCTTGCGTGCAATGTAGCCGCGACCAGCTGCCTGCATTTTGATGATCTTGGCCTGCTCCTCCTCAGAGAACTTGGACAGATCCGGCAGATCATCGGACCCAGCAGGGACAGCTTTGGATTCCTCAGCTGACCCGGACGCGGCGGCGGACTTCTTGGCCTCCACCTCCTTGCGTGCAATGTAGCCGCGTCCGACGGCCTGCATCTTGACGATCTTGGCCTGCTCCTCCTCAGAGAACTTGGACAGGTCCGGCAGATCATCGGACCCAGCAGGGACAGCTTTGGATTCCTCAGCTGACCCGGATGCGGCAGCTTTCTTGGCCTCCACCTCCTTGCGTGCAATGTAGCCGCGACCAGCTGCCTGCATTTTGATGATCTTGGCCTGCTCCTCCTCAGAGAACTTGGACAGATCCGGCAGATCATCGGACCCAGCAGGGACAGCTTTGGATTCCTCAGCTGACCCGGACGCGGCAGCTTTCTTGGCCTCCACCTCCTTGCGCGCAATGTAGCCGCGACCAGCTGCCTGCATCTTGATGATCTTGGCCTGCTCCTCCTCAGAGAACTTGGAAAGATCCGGCAGATCATCGGACCCAGCAGGGACAGCTTTGGATTCCTCAGCTGACCCGGACGCGGCGGCGGACTTCTTGGCCTCCACCCCCTTGCGCGCGATGTAGCCGCGTCCGACGGCCTGCATCTTGACGATCTTGGCCTGCTCCTCCTCAGAGAACTTGGACAGGTCCGGCAGGCTGTCCCCACCAGCAGGAGCAGCCTCAGCCTCGGCCTCCTGGAACGATCCACAGGCAACAGTGGAGGCGGCCTTCTTGGCCTCCACCTCCTTGCGCGCGATGTAGCCCCGTCCGACGGCCTGCATCTTGATGATCTTGGCCTGCTCCTCCTCAGAGAACTTGGACAGATCCGGCAGATCTGACCTTGGTGGTGTTGGCGCTGCGTCCGCTGCGAGCTCGGCCGCCTTGGCTGATCTGCGGGACAGGAGACCACGGCCCGCCGCCTGGATCTTCACAATCCTAGCCTGCTCCTCCTCTGAGAACGTCAGGCTGGGCAGCTCCTCCTCCTGTTGGGCTGCTGCAGCCGCGGCGGCCGCGGGAACCTCTACGGGGCCGGCGGCAGCAGCCTTCTTGGCCTCCACCTCTTTGCGGGCAATGTAGCCCCGCCCCACCGCCTGCATCTTGACGATTCGCGCCTGCTCCTCCTCCGAGAAAGCAGACAGGTCCGGCAGGTCCCCTCCTGCTGCTGCAGGCAGCGTGTTGTCCTGTGGCAAGCGTGATCCATGTGCGCTTGTCAGAGGGAGCCCATTCATCAACCTATCTGAGAGTCATCCAAAAAGACCGGTGTCCACAAATAGTGCATCTGGACGGGCAGTGGCAGCTCAAAGTATTCCGGAGAGCGTTAGGACAATGTTGGCCTACCATGCCGTGCAGCTTGCCGTAGAAGTCCATCTCGAGCAGCCTTACGCTGGCCTTGCCCAGCTCGCGCTCCTTCACATCAAGCTCCATGGCGATATGGTGCAGCACCGCTTGCACTGTCTTCAGCCGCTCCGGAAGGGTGCCATCCTGAACCACCGGGATGTCCATTCCGCGAGTCTCTCGTAGCTTCTCTGCCGCCCGCTCAATGAGGGACACGGTGTCGGAGATGGCCTGCAAGATCCCAAACACACAGTAGATCTGAAAGGTAAACCCAAGACAGCAAGCGAGGCACAGGCAGCTCGGTCAATGGGGGGGGGAACGGGGGGGTCGCGCGTCTCACCTGATACTCTACGTCGACCTTTTGGATGATGTGCGTCAGCTTCTCCACTTCATGGTGCATGTCTTGCTTGTCAGCACAGAGCTCAAGCCTCTTGCGCCACAGGCGCCGCACCTGCGCGGCGCCAGGCAGGTCAATGCGAGGCGGCAGCAGGTGACTATATGTCAGTGGCAGGGGAGCTCAACTCGGCCCTATGCAGGGGGACGGCAAGCACTTCAATACCGCGACACGAAATATGTCTCAGCATGTGCAGTAGTGGGCACACGCACAGGTGCAGACGCAATGGTACTTGAACAGGCATTTGGTCATTGTGTCATAGGTATATTCACAAGTGTAGAGAGCCAGCCAGGCAATGCTACAAAGTGGAGGCGGGCATGCCTGCGCTACGAGGGCAGCCACTGCGCGCACGCCATCGCCCGAGAGCTTGCGGTGGCGCAAGCTGTTGGCCTGCTCGCTGACGTCGATGTACTTGAAGTGCAGCCATGACTGTGGCGTACGCGGGAGGGGGTCGTTGCCCTCCTTCACGCTGGCATCCACCTCCAGGCTGACTGCCTGCGGGTCGGCCTCCTCACCGCCCAACTGACGCCGATTGCATCATCCGCAGGGGGGGGGGGGGGGGGGGGGGGGGGCACCATTCCAGTTTGCAACTGCGTTAGTCTGGGTGTCAACTTGCAGTCCTTTCCATACTCTGCTTAGAGGGGGTGGATAAACACCACACAAGGAGCAGTGAGAAAGCTATGGTACAGCATGCTGAAACACAACATGGGGGCAGCCACTCACCGCCTGGGTGGCCACGGCTGCCAGGCCCATTGCCATGGCATCTCGCTCATTCTGGAGCTCCTGCATGGCCGCCGATGCTGCCGTCATGGCCACCTCGTGCTCGTGGGAGAGGTCGCCCAGCTTGCGATGGAGCGTGGCCGCGCGCTTCTCGCTATGCGTGACCTTCTTTGTCTCCTGCTTCACCTCCGACTGCTGCATGCGGCGCATCTCCTTGAGCTGAAACGTGAGGTCCCGAATCTCTGAGCTCTGCCGATCTAACAGATCCCGCTGCGACGCCAGCTTCTTCTGAAGCTTGGCGTTGGCCGAGTGCGCCATCTCAATCTCAGCGCTCGCCTGCACCACAAGCACATCGGAGGGCAGCACGCTCAGTTTTCATGCAGCTGGCGGCGAGCGAGTCAGAGCTCAGCCGGCGTTGCAGGCCGGGCCCACCTTGTGCTTCAGGGATGCCAAGTCGTACTTCAGACGGCGGTACTGTGTCGCCATGGATTCGTCCACCGTCATGTCCTATGGGGGTTCCCATGTAGCGCAGCGGTGTGAGAGAGCGCTTCCCATTTAGAGGCACATATCGCGCGACATTCTGCCCGGAAAAGGGAGCGGCCGCAGATCGCACCTTGCGCTCTGGTGTGGGGGGAGGCCTGAAGGGTCGGGCCTCGTTGGCCTCCTGCTCCGGGGTAAGCATCGCCAGCGCGGGCAGCTTTGTGCCCTGGTCAGTCCCGGGGCTCTCGGGTGCGTACTCCTGCAGCTCCGGCAGCTGCCCCCCCGAAGCGGATCCCATGTTCAGCTACGCATGGATTCCACAGCGATCAGGGGGGAGAAAAGAATAAGCAGGCGGGGCCGCACCATTGTCCCCGTGCGCTTCTTCGGTGCCAGGCCGTAGTTCACTTTCACCTGGTCCATCTTGGGGGTTTTGTCAGGGACTCTCTTGTTCCGCGTGCGTGGGACACCGGTGGAATATATGCCTATCTCCGTCTGTAGAATAACAGCAGAGATACAGTTTCTCGCTCAGCTCTGGTGGAGGTTTCATGGCTGCAGCCATGGCCTTTATGTATGCCCAGCAGTTGCCCCCCAATCGCCGCCATTGCTATGCCGTATGTGACTATGCGAGGGTGCGCCGAAATCAGGCACCTGCTGCAGGCAATGAATAAAGCTCCGCTGCCCGATAGTGGAGCAAAATGTATAAGCAGTGACCTACCTGTCGCTCTACCGCCTGGTACGCGCCCCAGTCTGGCTCCTTGCCCAGCTCCCGCTTGCGTTGCTCCAGGTCGGTGCGTTTGTCGGGATGGATCGCCATCCTCGCGCCGTAGTGCCTGCCATGGTCGGGGGGCGTGGCGACCCGCCCCTGCGACCCGTGCCGGGAGTCCATGGCGAGAGTCCCCGGTGCGGGGTGTGTAGAAGCTGCTTGCTGAACTAGGTGCCTGCTTCTGCCCGGTGAGTGTGTTATGCTGCGCTAGTCGTCAGCACTGCACTCGGCAGCCGCATGCCACCGCCGCGCAGACTCGCTGCCGCAACCACCCGCCGACCCCGCGCTCGAGGGGCGATGCGTGAGTGGGGAGGTTTATCGTATCGCAGCTCTTGGAGGCTGCTAGCGAGCAGTCTACTTCCTCTTGGCCTGCGTTTGGCGACGGTGTGTCGGTGTGGCTGTTGTGCGGTCGCCACATGCCGGCATATCCGCGCTTGCCTGGGGCTGCTCCTCCAGCCCGCGCGATGCGTGCATGTGGACGGCGCGCCCGCACTTGGCGACTTTTTCCTCGTACAGGCCGTGCAAGTCGCTCGTAGTGAGGCATACATACAATAAATAAGGATTATATGGGCGGTAATGTGCAATACTCGCGGCATATGTCACTGCATCATGGGCTCATGGCTCAGCATGCCCCGCGTAGTTGAATTTAGTGATTTATATTGTTGATGCATCACGATATGATGCATCGCGCCATAATTCATCACAGATGTGGCTTATGGTTCATCAGAGTAATACAGCATACTTAACTGATGTATCCGGCGTTAATTCATGAAGTATCTGATAGTTCCGAACTGCTATAGACCACCGCTTATTAGCCCTCTGGCGGCATGGCGACATTCTTGCACGGCTCCACGAGACCGCACTCGCGCGAGAGACGATTCGATCAGCCCTACGTCTCGGCCCTGCGACCTCGCGGGGCTACCTATGCGCGCGGTCGCATCCCATGGCGGGTCGGGAAAGCAGTGCGACTCATTCGCGTCGGGCGTTTCCGCGACGCCGCAGCGCTCGCCGAGAATCACGGCGTTGCGGAACCGTGTGCGGAGAGCATCGATGAGCTGTGTCGGATGTTCCCCACCCCTGCTACCTGCCGACGACCCGTCCGTCCTCCCCCCCCCCCCCCCCCTCTCCGACCTGAGCTAGTTGGCATACACCTTATTACCGTCTGCCCCGACGACTTGCATGGCCTGCTCCAGCGAGCACCGGCCGACTCGGCTTGCCATCGCGATGGTTGGCGAGTCAGTTACCTGGGAGACATGTCTGATGACTCTGATATCGTACAGTCCAGCATGGCTCGCTTCATGACCGTTGTTTGCTCTGGTAGCGTCTCCGACCGCGTACGTCAAACAACTCTTGGCCTCCTCGACCCTCATTCCATTGCGGAAGAAGGGCGAGGAGGCGCGACGCGATCCGCCGAAGCCGAAGCGCAGAGCAGCCCTTACCGCCCACCATTCGGCCCATCGGTTTCTGCTCCGCTCTAACTCTATTGTCCTCCTAGGTAGCCATGTGGACTATGCACGACCACGTAGCTGTTGTAGTCGGCCCATCGGCATTTGCATTGACCACTCCGGCTGGCACGGATATGATCCAGTGGGGCATGCAAGTAGCCTTGGAAATGAACATTCATCTCGTTACGTCATCTATCGACGCCTCCAACACCTATGGTACGACTGACCGGCGCGCCATACGGAGGCGCCTTGTCGCCTACCCTGCCATGCAGCATTCTTTGCTGCCCCTCTTCGACATGCTATACGCTGGCCCCTTTGAGAACTAGATGTACGACCACGAGTCCGATGGTGACGCGCCGACGGTTGTGTGTGTTTATGCAGCTGCGCGGCATTCGCAAAGCTCCTTTTCATGCTTCACCGTTGGCCCTATCTTCGGCGACATCATTGCAGATATGGGTATGTGAGGCTTCGGCCTTGCCTTCGCCGACGACCTGCACCTCTTGGGCGCGGTGCTCGGCACGGCGCTCGCTCTGAACTCAACTCAGTCTGCCCTAGCGGCAGTCGGGCTATCGATCTCATGTGGCCATGACAAGACGGAAGTGGCTTCGCGCCCGCAGAACACGGCACCGTAATTCGTGAATGGTAGGGCCTCCCTTCCCGAGCCGCAGGCGCACCTGCCCCCTACTCCATGCCCGCCCCCTGGACCCCTAGACGACACCGCCTTCTCACGCACTAGGGACCATGTTGTCCTACCCCACCTCGTCATGGGGCTCCTCCGCTGCCTAGGGGTGCCGTGTCACCGCGAGCTTGACGCCATCTTCGCGCGCGACGCACTCCCGACCGGCGGCCGGCCGCGCGGCAAGACGCAATCCTACGCATGGCGTGCGAGATAGCTCATGCGGGCCACATCCACGCGTCGCTGCGCCTCGTGCAAGTGTGCGGCGTCAAGCGCGTTGCGCATTTCTTGCGAGGTTTACCGCCCGAGTCGCTTGCCAATTTTACGTACGAGAGGGACAGCACCGCAGTACACTACACGCTCGCGCGGATATCATGGACCTCACGGACGAGACAGCGGCTAATAACATGTGTCTGATGCACATTGGTCTATCCTCAATGCTCGGCGGTCTTGCTGTCGACTCACTAACTCACGACGAGTTGAACCAGCAACATCTCGGGGCCGGTTTCGCCCTCGTTGGACCCCTGGCCGAGTGCCTACGCAAGATACCCGGACTCCCGGCGCCCCGGCTGAACTAGCAGCAGCTCGCCAACCCGGAGACGTTCTCCCTCCCCTTGCCGCCTTAAAACTACGCCGGGCGTAGCAGGTCAGCATGGACAGAGAAGACGTGGGAAACCGACATGGCCTCTACCGTGGCGCCAGTCGGCAACCTGGTCAACGGAGCCGGCGAACCGCTACCGGTATGCTCAATTTGCCCCCCAGGCTCACCCTCGGCGAGCTGCCCTGCTTCTTGAGCTCCGCTATCGGCCTCCGGAAGGTCGCCGCGATTCCGTCGCACATCCGCAAGTGGCGCGATTTTTTCGACATGCACAAAAGCCGCCACACTGCCCGAGCGCCTACTATCCCAGTCTGGCCACAGCTGTCCTAGGAGCGTCATCGCATCCTTGACCTCCGACACTCGATCCCGCAGCCTACGATGCGGAACCCGCATCGTACCGCGTCGTCGCGCTGCGCGAGTGCCCGGCGCCACGGACGAAGCGTTGGAGCGGCTCATTGTGCGCTGCCCTTGCTCGCGCCGGCGCGTAGCACAAGGTGCACGCGCGCATCGCCACGACATCATGCAGGATGGTCGGGGGCCGCGCGAGTCTGTTCTAACGGAGGTGCGCGGACTCCGTTCCGGGGACGCGTACCATACCGCCCAGCCAGGCGTCGTGGTGCAACTTGACTGCATGGGACCGAGGGTTCACCTTGTGTTAGACGTTGCTGTTACATGCGACGTCAGCAACTTCATCGCGGCCCAAGTCGCGGTCCAGCCTGGCTACGCGGCGCGCATGCGTGAGCTAACCAAGTTTAGGGTCGACGCTAGTTCGTCCCAATCCGTGGCAAGGCGACACAGCTTCGTCCCGTGCGTCGTCGAGGGCGGGCGTCTGGTCGAGCAGCGCTCGCCTTACTCAAGGACCTCGCGGAGCGCGGCATCGCCGGCGGCCACCTCAAGTAACCCCCCTCGTGGCGCGAGATCCGGCCAGCTGCCCTAGTCGCCCACTCGCTGCGAAGGTGGACTGCGAAGATTTCTGGAGCACTAGCTGCACATTCTTCTCGCCGAATATATGTGTCGGTACGCCAGCAGACTTCGGCGGAAGGCTTTGTAGGCCGGCCAGCGCAATCGTCAATTACCGGCCACCTCGTTGGGCTCCGCGGCCCGGCGGCAGTAGTGAGTGAGTTCTGCGCTTGTATGTAGGCTTTTTTATTCCCCAATTCCGTGCATTCCCTAGCCGCTATCCATGTAATCAACCATTAGATAATTGATAGTTCAACCCGCGTCGATTCGCCTCGCTCACTGCTAAGTGGGTCGCATGCACCATCGACCGCTTCGCGACGTCCAAACCGCCCTCATGATCCGCTACAACGCATGCTGGCGTGACCCGCGGTGCGAGGTTGTCGACGCCATGCACCTCTCCGGCGCTGCATGGCGGTCCGAACGTAACAGATGTACCCCCCCCCACACACACACACCCACACCCCGGACCTCACAGCAATCTTATCTCCAAATTGGAGTCCGGTGTTGCCCTAGTGATTGTTCCCTACTGGCTTGGCAAAGCTTGGTACCCGCGCGCTGCGAGATGTGCTCCTAGAAGCCGCGCCATGACCTCTTCATTCCTGGCCATACTGAATGACGACAGCCTGCCCGTTGGCGCACCCCGCTGGCATGTCGTCGCCTGCAACATTCAAGCCCGCAATCCCCGCTTCTGGCCTGCCGCGTTCGGCATTTCTTGGTCGGCAAATGGGACGCTTCTTGCGCGCTGTAAAATGTTCTAAACTAATTTATGTGAGTTTTCTCACCGTAGTGGCGCGGCGGCGTCCGTAGCGCGAGTGTTCGCGCATGTTCACAGGACCACCACCTGCCTTCACGGCGGCCGATCGGTCCATTCTCCTTTGCCGTGGCATGCTTTATCGAGCGCGCGACAGTAGCCCGCCCAACCCCCCCCCCCCCCCCCCCCCCCCCCCGCCCCCTCATAGTGGGCTTGTTTGTTTGCAAATTCTTATTATCATAATATGTAACCCAATATGGCATTTTTCGGAAAACCAGAAGTTCTGTCCTGAACTTGGACTGAACTAAGGTCCTAGCTCAGTCCAAGCTAGGACTGCCTGCTTATTTATGTGGTTTCTCTAAATGTACGGGATAGCCCTCGCGCGGCGCTCGAAGCGCGCATGTGCGCGCGCATGATTTCGGGGGCCGGCCAGGGCTACCACCTGCCTTCACGGCGGCCCGACCGGTCACTCTCCTTTGTTGTGGCACGCTCTATCTAGCGCACCGCAGCAAAGTCGCGGCAGTTATTCAACCCGCGTCGATTCGACTCGCTCATTGCTAAATGGGGCGCTTGGACCATCGACCGCTTTGCGACGTCCGAAAACACCCTCGTCCAGCCCCGCTACAACGCCCGCTGCCGTGACTCGCGGTGCGAGGCCGTCGACGACGCCATGCGCCTCTCTTACGCTGTATGGCGTTGCAAACTTTAGTGGTGCAC
This sequence comes from Tetraselmis striata, assembly GCA_006384855.1. Lineage (NCBI taxonomy): Eukaryota > Viridiplantae > Chlorophyta > Chlorodendrophyceae > Chlorodendrales > Chlorodendraceae > Tetraselmis > Tetraselmis striata. The sequence goes on along the minus strand of VCJN01001236.1, from coordinate 103,860 downwards.
CCCCCCTTCCCCCATGGAACTTCATCGGCAATCTTGTCTTCAAACTGGAGTCCAGTGGTGCCACAACCATCGTCATCGTTCCCTACTGGCCTGACAAAGCTTCGTACCCGCTCCTCTCGAAGATTTGCTCCGACATGCGCTCCAAGAAGCCGTGTTACGACCTCTTCATTCCTACCCGGCCGTACTATTGGCGATGGCCGCCTTCCCGTAACGACAGCGGGCTGGCCGCCTTTGTTCTTGATACCTCGCATAGGTCCCGACTACGCCGACTATATCTCGTTTTGGACATGCTGACCGTGGTGCCGTTGACCGTGGCCGTACATATGTTGACAATATGATGGTGGTGCGGTAGTACGCAATCGTAGGGGCTGTGTGTGTGCGGGGATGGGGGGGGGGGGGGTATTTATGCGACTACTGGCTACTCGTGCCGTTTCGACAATGCGAGTTTAGCACTGTAACTATTAGACACTTTAAGTAATAAATCTTGCATGCCCGCCCCACAATCGTAAAAGTAAAAGTAAAGTTCGCCCCGGGACATCGGCCTAAGCCGCCCCAGCACTTGACCTCGTGCGCCAACTGCAGTCGTAGGTCTGGTGTTAGGCTCTAGCTTAAGCCTGTTCTTTAGGCCCTTTAGGATGCAGCGGAAGGATTTAGAAAGTATGGCCAATCTCTTCTGGTTACAGGGGTTCCTGGGTTATAGTTCTGTCTCTGAATTCTGCCTAGTAGACTTGTCCGAGGCGGTATTTATACCCGCCGAGGTCATAGTCATACCTGTGCTATGTTAGCCGGGTGTCATGGGATACCCGTGCTGTGTTAGCCACGTAAGGCTTGAGTCAGAGAACTCTAGAGAATTCCAGAACAGTCTTCGGCCTTATACTACTAATATTTACGCCCGCAATACTAATATGTACAGCGACTCCGCGGATGCGTAGTCGTACTACCTTTGCGGGGGTTATACCTGCTAGTATAGCAGAACATTATGGCTATAGGGAAATGGAGTATAACACTCTCTCCCCCTTAAGCACAAGCGTCCTCGCTGTGCAGGTGTCACAGAACTACAGGAAACTACAGTCTTGATTTTGAAGTTCAGGCGGAAGGTACTCGGCTTGGGTAGCGATTCCGGAACCGAATGAAGTCTGGGCTCTTAGTAAACTGTCGGTATGGTTTAGACAGTAAGAACGACCGGAAAATGTCCAAGTGCTTGACTCCGCGTAGGGGCTCCCAGGTGTCTTCGCTTGGTACGTTGTACGGGAACGCCCATCGTACTCGAAACAGTAGTCCAGTGCCATTGTTGTTGAAGGCAACATCGAGTATGTCCTGAACATGGAATCGGTTTGCGTCGTGGACAATCGGTACTCGTTCAGACTTCGCCGGTTGGTCAGGGTCGTCATACCACTTTTCCAGCATACTCGCGTGCACCACGTCGTGGACTCGTACGCCCGCAGGTAGTTGCAATCGGAAAGCAACTGGCGAGATCTGCTCTGTAATGACGAAGGGGCCCACGTAGCGATCGCGTAGCTTAGCACAGGGTTGCTGAATAAACTTCAGATGAGACGCCTTCAGCTTAACTCTGTCGCCGGTCTTGAATGGTACGGGTAGTCGTTTACGATTAGCTGCAGTCTGCATACGAGTTTGAGCCTCCAGTACGCAATCATGCGCGAAGCGATGAAGCTTCTGTACATACTTGACGTGTTCCGGAAGAGCTCGAGTTGGCTCGGTTGCGAGTTGAGTAGTAGCAGGTGTAGTCGGCTCGAATCCCAAAGTCGCCTTGAAAGGGGACATAGTAGTCGAAGTCGACTGAGCAGTGTTGATCGCAAACTCCACGTTGGTGAGGTGGTTGACCCAATCATCGTGCAGGGGGTGCACGTAGCAGCGTAGCACTTGCTCCCAAGTTTGGTTAGTGCGTTCCGTCTGGCCATCGGTTGCTGGATGAAAAGCTGTAGAGATGTTCAGCTTAGTACCCATGGTCTTGAACATATTTTGCCAGAATTCCGACATAAATCTGGGGTCTCGGTCAGAGATGAGTTTAGCTGGCAGGCCGAAATGACGAAAAACTGAGCGATGCATAATCTCTGCCAGACCTTCAGCAGTAACTGTCTTCGTAGTTGGCTCAACAATTACTCGCTTTGACAGTAGACATACGAAAATCACTACTGAGTCATACCCCTGGCACTCCGGAAGATCTGTGATTAAATCCAGGGATATTACCTCAAATGGTCGTGACGGTACGTCATGGGGCTGAAGTAAGCCGTATGGCTTATGCCGGGCCGCCTTAGTACGTTGACAGGTAGGGCAGCGTCGCACGTAGTTAGTGACAGTCTGTTTCATACGGGGCCACCAGTACAGTTCCACAGTACGCGCCAGTAGTCGTCGTCCTCCTGGGTGTCCAGCAGTAGGCGCGTCATGTAGTTCATACAGTGCTCGTTGTCGCAGGTCCGCCACATTTGGTACGTAAAGTCGTGAGCCGTAGGCGTACAGTAGACCATTACTGTGACGTACTAGCCAGGATGGTAAAGCTTTCCGCGATTTCAGGTACTCGTCGGAGTCATATGCGGTCTTGATTTCGTCGTAAAATTTGTTGTCCGCCTGTAGTCGCGACTCCATAGCAAATAAAACTGAATTTATTTCGCAGTCAGCCTCGTCTTCTGACCAGTTGTTCAGCAGATCTAGCTTCTGTAGCGAATCCTTCAAGTCGGGTCGCCGAGAGAGGGCGTCCGCATGATTGGCAGCTCCTCGCTTGTAGACGATGTCCATATGTCGTTGGTAAGGCGCAAACACTTGCAGCCATCGTACTTGCCGCGTCGACAAATCGCGTTGGCGAAAGAAGTGCCGTAGCGTGTCATGGTCGGTGATGACCGTAAAGCCCGCCGCTCCATCAAGGTAGCATCGGAACTTGATGAGTGCATCACGAACCGCTAACAACTCTTGCTCATGTACCGGGTAGTGAACTTCGTGTTTGTTCATCTTGCGTGCATGGTACGCGACAGGTCGAAGTCCTGAGCCTTGATCTTGCAGCAGCACAGCTCCCACTGCAAATCCAGAAGCATCTGTATACAATGTGTAACGGGCGTCCGCAGATGTGTCCGGTATACTCAGTACAGGTGCTCGTACCATTGCGTCCTTTAATGCACGAAACGCCGCATCAGCACGAGGCGTCCACACAAACTCCGGTTGATTCTTCGTCAGGTCATGTAGTGGCGCCGCAATAGCCGCGAAGTTATGGATGAACTTGCGGTAATAGCCAGCAAGGCCGAGAAAACCTCGTACGTCCTTTACTGTCTTCGGCACGGGCCACTGTTGAACTGCTTCCACCTTCCGGGGGTCCATCTTGATCTGTCCTGCTTCGACGATATGGCCCAAAAACTCCACGCTAGTACCGCCGAACGAACACTTCGACAGCTTGATATGCAAGTGGTGTCGTTGCAACTCCCGTAGCACCAATCTGATGTGCTCGAGATGCTCTTCAGCTGTCTTGCTGTAGATCAGCACGTCGTCCAGGTATACCACGCAGAATTTGCCGAGATATGGGCTCAAAACACGGTTCATCATAGTCTGGAATCCAGCTGGGGCGTTTGTCAAGCCGAAAGGTAACACACAGTACTCGTAGAGTCCATAGTGTGTCCGGAACGCTGTTTTGTGGATGTCTTCCGGTTTAATTCGTACTTGATGGTAGCCTTTGTACAGGTCCAGAGTACTGAAAATAGTCGCACCATGCAATGAGTCCAATAATTCGTCGATACGAGGAAGCGGGGTCCGGTCTTTCTTCGTAAGGTCATTCAATTTACGGTAGTCCACACACATACGCAGAGTGCCGTCTTTCTTACGCACAAATAAAATTGGGGCGCCGTAGTTTGACTTGGACGGACGAATCCACCCTTTTGCCAACAATTCCTCCAGTTGTGACCGTACCTCTTGCAACTCCGCTGGTGACATACGGTACGTTCGTTCCTTGGGGGGTTCATCACTCTCCAGGTTGATCTCAAAGTCGAACTCACGCTCCGGTGGCAGGTCAGTAGGCTCCGCGATGATGTCTGCAAACTCCATAAGGGACTCCTTGAGCTCCTCGGTCCACTCGGTCGACTGGTCCGTGCGCAGCTCAGCTACCGCATCGAACACCTCGCGTACCGCAACAGCAAACAGTTCCTCGCCGCGACTCTTCCTCAGCTCCTTCGCCATCTTAGCCGCGTCCAGGTGGTAAACCGTCGTAGGTACTGTATACTGTTCCGCTGTAGCAATGTGTTGTCCAGTCTTCCGGTGTTTAATAATTTTAGCAGTCCAGTCGATGTCAGGATTAACTGTTTCCAGCCAAGGTTGTCCGAGAATAATGTCGAATTTCTCCAGGTCTGTAACTATAGCGTCCAATTTATAGTCGAAAGCTCCTACGGTAAGAACTTCGCTCCTCAGCCGTTTGGTACTGGTACTCATACTGCCGTTCGCCAGTTTTATACGGTGTTTTCCTCCGGATACTGTAGGGCACTGATGCAATTGCACCCATTCGGTACTCGCAAAATTTTCGGTTGCACCAGAGTCCACCAGTATTTTACAGTGTCGTCCTCGCAATTCGCCAGTAATAGTTAGCAGTCGGGTACCACTCGGTGAAGATACGTTGCACAAACGCGATGTGGAGTCCTCGCCAGGTAGTCGGACGTTACGGTTGACATATTCATCAATTTGTTCGCCGAAGCTTTCGTACCGTAGTGGGTAGCGTACTGTCTCCGTCTCCAGATAACCCGTACTTCGTGCCTCCAATAATTTCTTCCAGGTTGTCCATAGTGCACGGTTCAAAGGGGTCTTCGTAGGTACAGTATTACGACGAGCGCGATACAGGTATACAGGACACCGGTTGTCTCCCGCCCGCTGAGTGCCGAGGTACCGTAGATTGCTCTCCTGTACCCGGTACCCAGTTTGCTCGAGTAATCGTCGTACTGCTGTTGTCTCCGGCGTCGCGTCCGTGTCGCCGCGCTTGCCTTCTGGAAACCAAATCAGTCCGCTGTCTTCTACAGTCAGAAGCACTCGTCTTCCATCGGTTACTAGAACCTTCGAGTGCGTCCACTCAGGCTTCGGTGGGGTTCTCAGGTGCTGCGGTAGAAACCGTACGCCGGCGCCATCGTCAGCGTAGATCTGTGTCGCCCATCGAGTGGGGCCAACATCTTGTCTCGCACCTTCTATGCCATCGTTCGTTGGACACGTAAACACAGAAGTCTCCGCTGGCAACTCATCCACCAGACGAAAATTTCTCAGTAGTCGAAACCACGGCTTACGCGACCATTTTGGGACCACAATAATTGCTCGTAGATGCGGATGCAATAACTTCTGTCGAAGGTAGTGGCCCAAAAATTCTTCAATTCGGTCATACGGGGCATTTAGCCAAATACGCCGATATTCTCCGAGATCCTGTTCCTGAAATGGGCGCGTCGGACAGCAAAAACTACCAGAAACTTGAGAATTCAGGCCGTCATTATCGCAAGCTCCGTCCAGGTCGCAGGGTCCGTATTTCTTCGTGTACTCGTGAAATAATTCGCGATGTACCATCCAGTCGCTGAAATCCTTGTGGAGGAAATCAGGCCTCAGTGTCGTTTGAGGATACGAGGGCTGTACTTCTGTAGTCTCGCGAGCCGTTTTAGGGGACAGTCCTTCACCCTGTCGCGCGCCGCGCGCGGCCGACTCACGTCTTAGTTTCCCGGCCGGGTCTTTCTGGGTCGATATTCAGAAATCTTCTTCTTCTTGCTCGGGCACGCGGACGCAACATGACCTTTCGCCCTGCAGATAAAGCAGCGACCTTCCTTCTTAAATCTCTCAAACTCCTCCTCGGTCAATCGCCGCGCCATCAACAGGTCGTCTTCTTGTTCTGTAGCCTCACCCTCAGCACTGCTGTAGTACTGCTCGTCGTCGTCGCCATCGTCGTCCATGATGTTTAGGCGCTCGCGACGGATCTCGCGGTGCACATCTGTCTCCCGCTCCGCAGCTTCAACAGCCAGAGCTGCCTGTACAGCTTCTGCCAGGGTCTTAGGGTTTTTCAGGGCAACTTCCTTTCGAATATGGGGTTTCAGTCCGCGCTGGAAGTCATGTACATTATCTTCCTCGTGACGATGGGGTAACTCCAGTAGTTGCTCGCGGAAATAATTCGCGTACTTCTGTACTGTAGTCCGCTGTGTCGCGCGATCCAGATTGATACGAGCTTGCTTCGCCGGTGTACGTCCACAGAATTCGGTGATTAGTGCCGCCTCCATGTGCGTAATACCGGTAAAACCGCCGCCAATTTCGTCGTGCGTACTCGCCACTTGCGCGTACCACCACTTGGATACGGGTCCGTGAAAATAGCCAGATGCCCAGTACACGCTACGAGGTTCCTCCGGGTTTACATTGTGATATTTCAGGTAACCCCGTGCATGACGAAACCAGTTCCGTAGCTCGTCGATATTCGTAGTCGATAGCTTCTCGATCTTCGCTGGTTTCACATCGCTCGGCATGAGCCCAGGCATGTCGCTGGTCCGGGCAGAACGAAGCTGGTCTCGCATCTGCTGCTCTACAACTCGGCTCCGGTTCACTCGGTCGTCGAAATGACTGAAGCCTTGTCGCACGTACTCGTCCAAGCGGCGAATCTCCGCCGTTGCCGCCGTTGTAGCTTGCGCTACATCTTGCATCCTCGCTTGCTCCGTCGACATAGTCTCGACTCGGTCGGCTAGTCGTTGAAGCATGCTCATCATGGTTGCGAGGGTCGGTTGCGTGCCCTCTTGACCTCCTTCGAGCGGAATCGGCTGTGCTTCGCCGGCAGTGGCCGCTACCGGAAAGCTTCCGCTGTCCTCAGGTGGTGTCTGTCCTGGTGTAGCCATCTTTACGTCGCTTACCGCTGTCTAAGCTCCGAAACCAAGTGTTAGGCTCTAGCTTAAGCCTGTTCTTTAGGCCCTTTAGGATGCAGCGGAAGGATTTAGAAAGTATGGCCAATCTCTTCTGGTTACAGGGGTTCCTGGGTTATAGTTCTGTCTCTGAATTCTGCCTAGTAGACTTGTCCGAGGCGGTATTTATACCCGCCGAGGTCATAGTCATACCTGTGCTATGTTAGCCGGGTGTCATGGGATACCCGTGCTGTGTTAGCCACGTAAGGCTTGAGTCAGAGAACTCTAGAGAATTCCAGAACAGTCTTCGACCTTATACTACTAATATTTACGCCCGCAATACTAATATGTACAGCGACTCCGCGGATGCGTAGTCGTACTACCTTTGCGGGGGTTATACCTGCTAGTATAGCAGAACATTATGGCTATAGGGAAATGGAGTATAACATCTGGCATAGCCCATAGACCATTGCCTCATTCGAACCCCGAAGGGCTAATGCATCAACCGGGTAAACCCGGGACACGCCGGGCCGATATTGCCGAAATACATCAGCCAGGAATCGAACTCGGGTCTCTCGCATACGAGACGACCGCTCTACCGAGCGGACAAGGGATGTACCTTGTGCCCCACAGTCGTACTCCGTCAAAAGCAATGAAATAATGGGGTGGCGCGTGTCCAAACAACGGTCATTCTTTGCATCCATCCAAGCAACGCAAACCCAATTTTGCACGTTTTGAGCGCGCGGGCAAACAATAAGCACACAATGGGATTGAGTGCAATTCTCACTTCAAAACATGCGTTATAATGAATTTCTTGCAAGATTGCCCAACTACGGAGAAGCTACTTTCACAAGTGAAGAACCTAACATTTGTTTAGAACTTATTCTGTTCGTTGGTGCACCCCGCTGGCCTGTCATCGCCTTTAAAATAATTCCCGCCCGTGACCCCCGCCCCGTGGCCTGCTGCGCCCGGCATTCTCTAGTCGGAAAACCATACGTTCTTTTCATATGTGTTTAAAACTAGTTTTTGTGGTTTCTCTAACTGTACGGGATAGCCATGGCGCGGCGCCGTAGCGCGCAGTATTACATGGGCCGGTCAGGGCCACCACCTGCCTCCACGGCGGACCGACCGGTCACTCTCCTTTGCTGTGGCACGCTCCATCGAGCGCACCACAGCCCGCCCAATAACACCCCCCTCGCTGTGGCCTTGTTTGCGTGCAAATTCCTGATTATCATAATCTGTAACCAGACCTGAAATATTTCGGCAGACCAGACGATCCTTATGAAACTGACATAACATCGAAACCCCATCACACCCATCTGGCAGTCATCGACAGCAGCCCAGCAGCAGTCTGCCGGAAACCTGAGGGACTGCACTGCCCTGGACCGCCGCCTGCCCCCTGGGACCGGTCTCGCGCCCAAATATCCTGACCCTGGTGGCAACATGGGCCGCCCACCAAAGCGCGCCAAGGCCGCCGCAGCCGGCGATGCCGCGGCGGCGGCGGCGGGCGACGGCCCCGGGGTGGTTCGGGACGACACGGCGCGCGCGCTGGCGCTGCTCGCCGCCGCGCAGGCAGAGGACGCCGCACGCCAGGCGGCGGCCGGCTGCGGCTGCACGGCGGCCGCGAAACCAGGGGCCGAGCCCTTTGGCCGCGCGAAGCGCGGTCGGGCCGATGCTGCCACCGACGCCGAGAGCGACGGCGAGGGGGAAGGGGAGGACGAACAGCCTCGGACGCTTGCCGCGATGTTCGACGAGCTGCTGCATCGGTGGGCTGCCCACCAGCTGCCTAGTCATCCGATAGCCCCCCTACTAGTATTGCCCACCTGACGCCAGCAGCAAGGCTTGCCGAAAGGATGCTGAGACAAATTACCTGTTTCATCGACAAAAACTCGATTCACTCGCGATTGATGTATGCCATGTATTCAAAACAGTAGATATTAAGTGGGTGAGGAGCGGTGTGCCCTCCGCGCTGGCGCAGATACGGGCACGACTACATGGGGCGCAAGTGGAAGGAGTGCCTGTCCCGCGGGCGCAACGTGGCGGGCGTGCGCCCGCGGCGGAGCTGGGTGCCGCGCGCCAGCCTGCAGCTGAGCGCCCTCATGCTGCGCTACCCCTTTGCGGCGGGCCTCGCTGCGGGGGAGACCTGGAAGCTGGCGCTGCCGCCGCGCCGCCGGGGCGAGCAGGGGCAGGAGGTGCGGCCAATGAGAAGATTCCTGGAGCTGCGTCAAGACGGTTGGGGATGGACCCGCGAGCGTTTAGGGGTGGGGGGGTTGTCAAGGACATGTGCTGATGGTGTCATGCTGCCGCCATGTGGCGCTGCAGCTGGAGGCATCCAGCCGGGCAGAGTACTTCAAGGCGCTGGGCGAGATGATGTGCCGCCAGGGGTGCGCCGACCTCTGCGCCGGCTGCGAGATCGTGGGCAGCCTGTCGGCGGGCGCGGTGGAGCGCTTTTTTGAGTACGCCCGCGCGGTGTTCATCGCGGGCGAGGCGGTCATCGCGGGGCTGCCCATCGGGGAGGCGGGCCTGCCGGGCGTGCTGTTCCGGGAGCCCATCGGCAGCCTGGAGGCCGCGGCGCACCGCTGGTTCCAGCTGGTGGAGGGCAACTACAACTCGCGCGCCTACAACGGGGAGCTCCGCGCGCAGTGGGCCTCCCTCGTGCGCGACTACCTGCTTGCAGCAGCCGATGATGCCTGGGCTGCCACCTCCCACGAGCACGAGGAGCTCATCCACCTGCTGCTCTGGCTACAGGTGACCCCCCCCCCCCCCCCCCCCCCCACACCAACATGTGCACCCCCACCTCGCTCTGACCAACTGCGGCTGGGGCTGTGCTGGGCCACAGGCGTACTCAGTGCACCAAGAGACCGCAGTCATGGCGCACGCGCCGCTGTTTGGGCCCTCAGCCGCGGCGGCCAGGCCCGGCATGCGGCGCCTGATGCAGGAGAGCCTGCTGGAGGCGGCGGGCGCGGGCGACGCGCGCTCGGCCGCCCCGGCGCGTGCAGCCCTGCGCGCCGCCATGCTGCGCTCCATCCAGCAGCAGGTGCCCCTTGCCCCCCCCCCCCCCCCCCCCCCGCCCGGGCTCCATTGCCCGTCCTTAGCGGAGGTGAACTGACTGAGGTGTGCTGGCCTGGCCCGGATGCGGCGCGAGCGCAGGCCAGCGAGCCAGACAGCCTGGCAAGCCAGCGTTTAGAGAAGGCGCAGCGCAGCGTGGTGCTGATGGCGCAGCTCGGGACAGCGGCGCTGGCGCCAGCACCTGGGCCGCCGGCGTCCCCCGAGGGGCGCGGCGGGCGGGTTGCGGGCGGGGAGGGGGGCGGCGGGGAGCGGGGCGGGGGGGAGCTGGCGGCGCTGCTTCAGCTGCTGGAGCAGGACCGGGCGGAGCGGCGCCGGGAGCGGAAGGCCTGGACAAAGTGCCTGCGGCAGGAGGTGCCCCCCCCCTCCCCCCCCCTTCCTCTCTGCCTATCGCACCACGGCAGGCAACGGGCGCCGCCATGCCGCCGGGCTGTGCCCTTCAGTGGGGGCGGGCGGTGCCTGACCGCCGCACTCGCGCTGTGCAGGTGGATGCGTGGCGGCGCGAACGGCAGGAGATGCGCGCGGAGTTTGCGGCGGAGCTGAGGCGCTGGGAGGGGGCGGTAGAGGAGTTGGTTAAGCGCGCGCGGGAGGGCCGGGCCGGGCGGTGAGCCAATAGACCGTACGTCAATTATGCCTCGGTGGCTGCGGGGAAGGCAGCGGTCGGCCGTTCTGGCCGTGCCGCATGCGCGCTGCCCCGGCTGGCAGTCTGGGGGTGCGGCTGCTGCTGATGCTACTGCTGTACCACTGCCTGGGGTGGCTGCCGCGACTTGTGATTTCTCAACAGCAATGGCCTTCATAAATTTGAAATTTGAATTTTCTTACAACTTTGTTCCCGCTTGGTCTTTGGTGCTAAGCAGGCCAGCTGTCTTTCGGCCCGGGTGCACGAACCCGCACAGGGTCCACCGATTTAAGTGTCTAGCGTGAAGCCCTCTGAAGGCCAATCACGTACAGACACCACTTGGTGGCATGCTCATTAAAGGACGATGTCAGGCACCGCATGGCCGCTGGGGACGCCTGCGGCTGGTGCACGATACCGGCATGTCGGCTGTCATGCCCGTGTTGATGAGGAACCTTGCGGCTTGTACTTGGCAAGAGGGCTGGCCTGCAGGGTGGCGGATGGCTCGTCCTCTGTGCGTGTGGACACAAAAGGAGGAAGGCCGGAAGCTGCATCCGTAATCCCTAGGGTCGCCACAGTGGTTGGATAGCGCAGGTCCTAAAAACAACTCGGCTTGAGCGGTGGAGATCAGCAAGTCGGCACGTGGTTCAATTTCAATTTCAGCTGTCCTCTATCCTCTGTTGCACGTCCACGCCGTCCGTCATGGGCAGGTCATCGACCCGGAACTTGATCGAGTGGCCCCCCGATGCCAGTGCAGCGCCTCTCGTGCCACCCGCTCTCGTGTCCTTTGCGCACAGTCTTCGTCACGAATCCGATTCGGCGGATGGTGCGTAGGTTTGGATGTTCACAGTCACAGCCACCCGGCAGCCAACCACTGTACGCAGGCTGCACACCAAAATGGGGGTGCCGTGCAATATATTAGCATGAGTAACACACCAAGGCACACGCCACGTCAAAGCGCGGCACAGTGGAATAGGGCCGCTGCCGCCGGGATAAGGGCAGTCCGAATACTAGTCTGCCCCGCCCGTCAGAGTTGGCATTTAATCGAATTTGGAGCGGAAATATAGTGCACTTGTTTTAGATTCCGTTGGGAGCCCAATTTGAGGCTGCTTACTTTAAAGCTGTGTTTAAGCACGTTGGTACAAAAATACATAGATAAACACGTACATAAATAGACAGACAAAAAGTGCTCAGGCGTTGTGTGTGTGTGTGGGGGGGGGGGGGGGGGGGGGGGCTCTACAGGGCACCCACCAGGTGGCTTGTGAAGCGATGTGCCTCAGTAGCAGCACGGGGTGGGCGTGGGGGAACAAACGAAAACGCCTTCCCGACATCCACACCGCCAGTAGGAGCAGTTCAGGTGCGGGTATCAGGTTTTCGGTGCAAGGCTGGAGCACTCCACTCCTGTGATGTACGGGCCTGGTAGTGCACCTCGCGCGGATGGAGTGGTGTGCTGCTCGTCCTGCAGCTTGAGCCCTGCCGCTCTCGGGGAAAGGCGCCGAGACAGTGTTGAGACAGGGGTGCCACCTCGTTGTCAAGGCGTCCCCAGCTTGCACAGCGACTGTCACTGTGTCGCAGGTCGCGGAAGATGGTCCGGGTGGGCGGATGACAACAACAGCACATTGCGGTAACCTCACCAGCCCCCGTACCAGTACGAGTACACGTATCGTTCGACGTACCTAGGTACTGACAGAGTGAGTACTGCTCAGATACACTGTCATTGAGTACTTCGAATCTGAGTACACGTACCGTATATTAATACGAGTGCGACGCGCGAGGGCCGGCGCGGGGCGGTGGCGGCGGCCCGCCGGAAGCGCGCGCCGGCGGCGGCGCTGAGCAGCGGCGCGCCGTGCCGCGCGGGATTCAAGAGCGCAGAGCACCCACCCTTCTGCCCCTCTCCCGACCACTCCGCAGCAGCCCTGCCCCCCCAGCTATACACCCGTACCAGGTACCACATCTTCCCGTTACATCAACCCCTCCCTGTGCGCCTACATCTGCGAGGCTGGCGGCTGCAGCCCGAGCCGTGCCGCAGTGATCCGCCTCGCCCGCCGCGCCCGCCGCCGCCGCCGCCACATCTGCCGCGCGGCGCGCGCCTCTCCCCTACCCGCTCGCCCATCCACCGCGGCCGCCGCCGTCCGGCCCAGCCACGGGCAGTCCGCAGCTGTCTTAGCGATTCAGTGCCCGGGTCCTCTGGAGCGCGCGATAACAGCTCGGCGGCAGTGTCCCGAGCCGGCCAGGAGCGCCACTCTGCGGCGGCTTCTTTAGTTCTCACTTTTATTAATGTATATTTATTTTGAGTACAACAATCCTCGCGACCCCCCCCCCCCCCCCCCCCCCCCCCCCCCCTCCGCCTCCGGGGGGGCACATCCTGCTAGCACGTAACTTGTACTTGCGGTTGTGCAGCCGACGCTCGATTCGGTGCCGCTGTGGCGGGTGGAATGTGGGCTGGGGGGCAGTGGCTGCTGGCGGTTTGGCATGGCGCTGTGGGTGCGCTGTGCTGGCCGCACTGGGGCGCCGGCCGGCGGGTGTGGCTGTGGTGGAGCCGGTCCTGGTGGGCGCCTGACACGGGGGCCGGTTGCCTGCCTGGCTTGCAGGGAGACCCGGCACGATGCAGATCTTTGTGAAGACCCTGACGGGCAAGACAATCACGCTCGAGGTGGAGAGCAGCGACACCATCGACAACGTGAAGGCCAAGATCCAGGACAAGGAGGGCATCCCGCCCGACCAGCAGCGCCTCATCTTCGCGGGCAAGCAGCTGGAGGACGGCCGCACCCTCGCGGACTACAACATCCAGAAGGAGTCCACGCTGCACCTCGTGCTCCGCCTGCGCGGCGGCATCATCGAGCCCTCGCTGCAGGCGCTCGCGCGCAAGTACAACTGCGAGAAGAAGATCTGCCGCAAGTGCTACGCGCGCCTGCAGCCCAAGGCCACCAACTGCCGCAAGAAGAAGTGCGGCCACACCACCCAGATCCGCCCCAAGAAGAAGGTGCGGCGCCCGCAACACCATCGACCCCCCCCCCTTTTCCCAACCCCCTCTCCCCCCTCATCACCCTTCATTGCTGTACACCAGCTTCGCCTTCAGCCTGCATTAGCCAGCGTAGGCGGGATCCGCCCGTTGATTGCCTCATTGCAGACGCAAATGCCACATCACCCAAGAATACCCTCCCGGAAAGGGTCCGGCGGAACCCACCTCGTACCGGCAGCGTGCCAACGTGGCCGCGCTGCCCCGAAATGACATGGTGTGCTGATAAATTAAGGGGGCCATGCGGATGGCAGCGGCGATGCACCGCCAGTATGGGCACACACCCCCCCCCCCCCCCCCCCCCCAAAAAAACACACACACACACACACACACACACACACACGTCATCGCGCCCGCAAATGCCCCGTTGCTGCCCGCGTGGTATTGGCGGCAGTCAGAGACGACCCCGGCCTCGCTGCCGGCACACGATCTGTCTCCCCCCCTGTCTGTCTCTCTCCCCCTGCTTGAGGGACTCCCCCTCCCTCCCCCCCAAGTCCACCACCGTATGCGTATGGACAGGAACACGGATTTTGTTGCGGCTCCTCCTCCTGACATCTGTGTCTGCCCTCCCTCCCTCCCACCCCCCCTTTCCCTCGGCCCGCAGATGAAGTAAACTGGGTCCCTCCTTCCCTCCCGGGTGCGCCTGGCGGCGTGTGCAAGCTAGCAGCCAGGCGCCTCTGTAATGCAAAGCGCTGCGGCAGCTACCTCCCCCGGCCCCCCTAGTCTCTGGCGCACACGCAGGCACCCGCACGGCACTCGGGTGGGGCTCGACATGGGCCAGCGCTGTGTGCTGTGTGCGAGAGGCGTGAGCGGCATGCCGCCCCTCCCCCTGCTAGGCTGGATGCCGCCCCCTCGTTGCTGGACTCTCTCACTGGCCGCAGGTTGTTGTGCTTGCCGGGGGTCCGAGGTGGGCGGAGGGGTGTACTCAGCCGTCTTCATGGGCGAATACGATATCGATGCTGCTAACCTGCCCCTGCAGGACAGGGACAGTGAAGCCTTCGGAAAGCCAGGAGGGTGGGGACAATATGGCAGTCACGGGGGCCAGGCGCACCTGCCGAGGGATCGGTCAGCCCAGCCCCGTACCCTACCCCGGAACACTACTCGGCGCACTCCTGGCCTCCAGGGTGACAACGCGGCGCTGGGGCTTTTTTTACCGCGCGCCACTGGATTCACGCCAACATATACACAAACCTAAATGGACACATACCGGGGTCTCCTTGTTGCTCTGGCCAGACCCACCCACCACACCCTACTGTACACGGACCCTGTGCGAGTGGCTTGGGTCAATGATGCTAGGGGTCGCATGTGGCATGTTGGCCGCCCGCCCCGGGTCACTCTTCTCTGAGGCCCCTCTCGACCTACTACGGGTGACCGGGCCCCACCCTCCTCCGCGGGCGGCGTAGCTTTCAGCTCGTAGCTCGGGTTTGGCGCCGGGGTTTGATGCCGCACCCGTCTAGCTCATGCGGCGAACAGCGGACCAGCCGATGTAAACTCAGAGCTAGCAACCTGTTAACAACCCAGAGCCAAGGCCCGGTGTAGTAAGACAACAGCCACCCGCACTTGTGTTTGGCCCGGTGGAGCGACTCTGCAGTCGCCCCGGGGGAAGAGGGGGCAGGCCCTCTGTTACTGGGGCACGCCCCGTCACGTCACTGCCTCCAAGGTCCCTCGCCATCCTTCCACAACAGTCCCTGGAACCCCCTCCCTCACCCCACCCCACCCAGCAAACCACTGCACGCAGCACCACGAGGGGCAGTGTGGCCCGCAGTGTCCACAGACTGGCGGGCCCGGCCACCTCCTGGGGGACTGTGGTCTGTGTCGTTGGCACCTGGCCGGGTGGAGTTTCAGGGTTGTAGGGTTTACTTGGTCGGTGCCATCGCCGCAGGCCTGTGCGGGCCTACTCAAATGAGCGGCACGACCTGCTCCGCCGCACCGCTCTGATTACATCCGAACGGAGCAAACCGGGGGGGGGGGGGGGGGGCAGGGGGCAGCTACAGCTCGTAGTGGCCGTCGTAGCCGCCTGACAGGTACTCCGCCACAAACTCGAAGTAGCTGTGATCAAACTCCTCCTCCATCTCCTCTTCCTCCTCATCATCCGCATCTTCCACGTCCTGAGTCTGCGGTTGGGCGGGGCTGCCGACGCCAGCAGTCCCGCCGGCCTCCTCCTCCTCCTCCTCGGCCGCCGCCGCCTCCTTCTCAGCGGAAGCGTCCGCCGCCGCCGCCGCCGCCGCCTGCGCCGCAATGGCCCGTGCCAGCAGCGCAGCGCGGCGGGCAGCAGGTGACAGCCCCGCCAGCGGGTCCGGCCGCTCCTCCTCCCGCTCCTCTGCCGCCTTCTCCGCCGGCGCCGCCTCCGCCTGGACCCCGTCCTCCGCTGCGTGGGCACGCCAGGCGAGCCGGACAGGCCCGGGGGGGGGGTGGGGGGGGGCACAAGGCAAGCGCAGCCGTCAGGCGCAATCTGGTGATGAGACCGAGTGATGAGACCGAGTCGGTGCATGTGGCTAAGCGCCACCAACAGCGCCAGTGCACACCGCCCTTGAGTGTGTTCCACAAGGTGGGCCCGCGTAGAGACGCAAATGACCAGATTGCATGGCCGGCTCTGACGCACGGGCTCATGTGTGTGAAGGGGGGGGGGGGGGGGGGGGTCGTAGCTATTAGCGCGCGGAAGTATTTACACGTGCGGGTACATGTATATCGAGTTAACTCACCCCTGCTCCCCTCTCGCACACATGCATACGTGCACATTATTCGTGTCTGACTACTGCATACAAATCATAGATGGTATTCATAATGTGGGGAGTGCTGGCAATAGGGACCCATGAGAGCCTGCCATATACAAAAGTCGCACCCTGAGGTCGCCTACGGGGACATTCACTTCACCTACACCCGCCCGCTGACCCGAAGGGCAGAGGGCGAATAAAGATATATATATAAAATCTGGCGATCATAACACCCTAAGAGTACAATATATATATCATATATATATGCACATACATTTGAACATACATATATACACACATGTATATGTTCGTACATTTACATTATGTGTATATGTGTATATACATGTATATATATATATATATATATTGTACTCTTACGGAGTTATGATCGCCGGCGCGGGTGCACACAAGCACACGCAAACACTGCGCAGGGGTTTGTACTATCCGAAGTTGCTCAGACGCAGCCTGCTGGCTAAGCAACATGGCCGAGTGTTCAGCTCTGCCCAGCAGCCACTTGTCTCGCGCCGCCCCCTCAAGCCCAGGGGTTCACCGTCGGGGAGGGCAGCCCCCCCGCCCCGCTCTGTTCCTCACCTGCGGCGGCGGCGTCCCATATATACATATACATATACATATACATATACATATACATATATATATATACATATACATATACATATACATATACAGATACATATACATATACATAGACATATACATATACATATACATATACATATACATATACATATACATATACATATACATATACATATACATATACATCTACATCTACATCTACATCTACATCTACATCTACATCTACATCTACATCTACATCTACATCTACATCTACATCTACATATACATATACATATACATACACAAATATACATATATGCACATACATTTGAACATATATATATACACACATGTATATGTTCGTACATTTACATGAGGTGTATATGTGTATATATATACACATATATATTGTACTCTTAAGGTGTTATGATTGCCGGCGCGGGTGCACACAAGCACACGCAAACACTGCGCAGGGGTTTGTACTATCCGAAGTTGCTCAGACGCAGCCCGCTGGCTGAGCAACATAGCCGAGCGTTCAGCTCTGCCCAGCAGCCACTTGTCTCGCGCCGCCCCGCAAGCCCAGGGGTTCACCGTCGGGGAGGGCAGCCCCCCCCGCCCCGCTCTGTTACTCACCTGCGGCGGCGGCGTCCCGCCTGCGGGGCCTCAGGTGGGGCGGCAGCTGGCGACTAAGGTCGCCACCGCCAGCGCCATCCTCCTCATCCCCGCGGCCGTCGCCGTCTGCCGCCGCGCTGCGACCGCGGCGCTGCAGGTGCGCGGGCAGCCTCGTTGCGGGCGCCGCGCCCGCCCGGTCAGCGCCGCGCTCCGCCGCGCGCTGCTCCAGCCGCGCCTCCTTCTCCGCCGCCGTCTCCCCCCCCTCCCCCTCCCCATCATCATCATGGGCGCCCCTGGCCTCCTCCCTCTTCGCCTCTGCTCCCTTGCCGGTGTCCTTCTCCTGCCCCTGCTTTTGCTGCGTCACCGGGCCGCCAGCCACAGGTACCGCTGTGGGCCTGCGAGAGAGAGGGCCGGGGGAAGGATGCCCCAGCGTAAGAGATCGGCGGCGCAGGAGTCAGCTTCCGGTAGGCATGCAGCTGCGCACACATCGATTGCAAAAACCGCGATACCAAGCCTCGCCTTGGGCTTGCACTCCATCCCAACAGAACAACCGCTGTAGTCGCGCTGTAGTTCCGTCTACACTTGACCTCTGGCAGGCAGGGCAGGGGCTTACGGGCAGTGATCGCATTGCCGCGCCGAAACCCGCAAAGAGACCACCCAACATACACATGCAGTGCCGTGCGGTTTGCGCCCCCCCCCCCCCCCCCCCCCCACCGAAGGTGCGGGTAGGGTGCCCGCCTCCCGCTCAGTCCTCCTTTCACATTAGCGCCACCGATACCATGCCCCTACCGCATCGGTCGCAACGGCTTTTTGCATGCTTAGCGGGGGCTGCCAGTGGTTCGGACTGCGCCTCGCAGCCAGGCGTGTCCAGCGTGTCGCGGGGACCCCTTAACATGGCGTCCGTGTCGGCTTGGAAGCGCCGGCTTGACTTCCGAGGGCGGCGGGCCAGAGGCAGGAGGCGGGCGGGTAGGTCAAGCAGATGGGAGGGGGGGGGGGGGGGAGGCAGCTGGCGGACTGCGGGGTGCACCTGGCGGCAGGGGTGGGCGGAGCGCCGGGTGTCGGTTGCTCCCTACGGGGGTATGCAGCACATGGTGGAGCGTTGGGGGAGGAAAGGGGGGGGGGGGGGGGGGGGGGAAAGGGGGGGGGGGGGGGGGTCATATCAGGACGCCAGGGTGCTGGGGGAGTCGCCGCCAAGACTGCCGCCCCTGTCGGCGCACACACTGCAGACGAGAAGCAGAGCTAGGATCGGGGCTGGGAGAGAGGAGGGGCCGAGGGGGAGAGGGGGGAGGGGGGGGGGGGGGGTTAACACAGCGTGGCTGTACCGGCGCTGCTGCCTGGCGAGCGCCGCTGTGTGGCGCGTCTCCGCGTCCCTGGCGATGGTCGGATGGGCGGGGTAGGCAGGGGGTGGAGGGGGGCAGGGGGTCAGCGACCCGACGCACGGCTCCCGGCGCCAGGGAACACCCTTCCCTCTGCCAGCGGGGCCCATGCGGCCCGCCCCCGCCCGGAGGTTGCCCGGCGCAGTCCAATACGGATTCGATAGCACGGCGTTTCCGCTTCTTTTGACCCGGGGATCGCAGTGATCTGATACGGCGACCTCAAAGTGTCATGGCGCCAAGGGGCAACCGGCCGGTCACCTCGTGGCGCGCTCCTCCTCCTCATCATCATCCTGGCCGCTGCTCTGGACCTCCTCGGGGGCCGGCCTGCCCGCAGAGCGGCGCTCAGCGGGTGGTCACGCCAGGCGGCCAGGTACACAATCGCCCCTCTCGTCCCCGGGTGCTGGGGTCAAGAGGGCAGGATTAGGGGGTGAAGAGGGGGGGGAGGGGGGTTGCAGACAGACGTCCGGGGGTTGGCAGGTGCCCTCACCTGGTGCCGTCCCCGCCCTTCTCCTCCTCTGCTCCCGCCTCCTCCTCCTCCTCCACGCCGCCGTCCGCCGCCTCCTCCCGGGCTCTGACAGCGGCGGCGGCCTGCGCCTCCGCGTCCTTCGCCTGCGCCGCTGCGGCCTCCCTGCCGGCAGGGCAATGGGCACAGCTCAGGGTGGAAACGAAACGGGTGCCGGGTGCGCTCGACCTGGGCTGGAGTGACCGCACCGGCAGCGAGCCCCCTTTCGTTCAGCGCTGCGTCCTCCCCCCTCTGAAAGTCCGACACTGTGACATGAGTGCTACCATGCGGGGTGCGCGTACCCCATGAGCGCTGCCGAGACACGGGTCCGGGCGTACACTAGCAGCTCCCTGATGATACCGGTAGGGTTCGCCTGGATGTGACCACACCTCGTGGACGGATTCCCCTCGTCTATGCCTCTATGCGGGGAGGGTGTGTGAGACCAGCGGAGACGCCGCCCCCCTTGGGCTACAGCTGCCTCGATTGTCGGTTCGTCCGTGCGATCACGCCTACCTTTCCCACCCAGGGGGGCTGGGGGCAATGCGGTGGCCCGGGAAGGGGGGGGGGGGGGGGGGGGGGCACTTGGCCTCCAGCTCCGCTCGCAGCTTGGCGGCCTCCGCCTCGCGCGCGGCCTCCCTCGCCTGGCGCACAGCCAGCCGCTGCGCCTCCAGCGCCGCCTGCCGCGCCGCGGCCTCCCTGCGCCCACAGGGGAGGGGGGGGGGGGGCAAGGGGGATGGGGAGTACAATTCTCACACACATGCCGCTACCGTCACAGCCGCCAGCAAGGGCGAGCCCCCTGGTGCGGAGCCGAAGAACGGTGGTGCGGGGCGCCGCAAGTTGTGCCTGGCTAAGAAAAAGGGAGCAGAGATCCTGCTGGCCAGGGGTGCAGGGTTTCGGCGCTGCACCAACAAAAGCAACAACCGCATAGCAGGCTGGAAAACGCGTGTGTGTGGGGGGGCAGAGGGGTGGTGGGGTAGGGGGGGGGGGGGGGAACCGGCTGGGTCTTGTGTTCAAAGGGGGAAGCGCAGGATCCCCCCCTCAAACCCCCCCTTGTGCCACTGCAGCTGCCTGGGAACAAGGGTTCGAGAGGCGAGAAGGCGGGGGGGGGGGGGGGGGGGGGGGGAAGGGGGGAGGGGCGATCCCCACCTTTCCTGGCGCTCCTGCTTGCGCTTGGCCTCTGTGGCTGCCTCCTGTATCGCAGCTTCCCTGCCATCATGGCGCAGGCAGGGGGGGGGGGGGGGGGGGTTCAGTCCTGCCCCCTTCCCCTCCTCCCCCGCCACCTGCCCTCAACCACGGCACCACTGTCTCAGTCAGCTGAGCGGAGGAGCCCATTGCAGGCACACCCACATGCTCAGGACATACGCAACATGTTACTTCAATTCAAACCGGCATGCACAGGCTCAAGCTCCTGCTCAGACACAAAGCGAGGGGACACGGACAGCCGCGCACCGAAGCGCCTCCGAGCGGCGCCTCCTCTCCTGGGCAGCCTCCTCCGCCGCCAGCCTACCACGCGCACAGGGGAGGGAGGCGGGGTGTCAACCCACGCTGCCCAGCCCAGCCCGCCCCTTCCGTGCCATCCCCCTCCTCGGCGCCCTCCCCAGTGCCGCCACCGCAGCACCAGCCCCGCAGCCATCGCACCTCTCCGCCACCTCAGCCTCCTTCTTCGCCGCCTCTGCCTCCTCCTTCTCGGCCTGCTTGTGCGCGGCCAGCATCTCGGCCTCCTCCTCGGCCAGCCTGGCAGACGCACGGCGGAGCGCAGCCGCAGCCCGAGGCGCACCGCCGGGTCAGCCGCTACAACGCAACCCAGCAACGGAGGGGAGGCCGAGGGGGGCTCATGTGGTAGAGGCGTGTAGGGCCTCATGGGCGTTGCCCCGGGTGGGCGTATGGCGCTTGCACGGCAGTGTGGCGGGCGCAGATTGGCGCACAACAGGGGCTCATGCCCGGAAGGAGCTCATTTGCGAGCATCCGCATGAAGAATTGACGTACAATACGGATTGGACCAGGCGCATCACCTGGATCATAGCACCACGACACCATTCCTAGAATGAAGATGCGGGGGTGGGGATCCCTTGATCGCGATACAGATGGGTTCACTATATGGAAGTAATGTCACTGTAAATCATTGTAATTGATAGTTATAGCTGGCGCTTAATCGATGTAATCCGTCAAACTGACAATGAGAGGCCGGATTCGCTCAAGGCTCGATTCGGGCAGCGCATAAGATGATTGCCCAGGCATGCACCAAGCGCATCAGCCCGAATCGTGGCTCCTGCTACTCATACCCTGAATGCGGATCTTTTGCTCACGTGCGGAATGCAGCAGAGACAGGGGATGGGGGTTAGATGACGAGGGGGGGGGGGGGGGGGGCACCTCTGCGCCTCGCGCCACTCCTCCTCCTCCTCCTCCTCCTCCTCCACCGCAGCAGCCAGCGCCGCCTGGCGGGCCGCCTCCTGCGCCGCCTCCTCCCTCGCGCGCACCTCCGCAAGCCTGGACACCGACCCGCTAAGGAGTAAGGGGCGCCGCGCCGCCAACTACCCGGCGAGTCCCATGCCACACACCGCGGGGGGGGGGTCACGGCAAGGCGGAGGCCCCCGTACCGGCGCTCCACCTCCTCCAGCACGCTCTGCACCGCCTCCTGCGCGGCTGGCCTGCCGCCACCGCCACCGCTGCCGCCGCCGTCGCCACCTCAGCCGCGCCGCCAGAGGGGACGCAGCAGCCTGCAAGCAGGAAAGGGGGGTAAGGGGGGCGCACCTCTTCGGCGATGCCGCGGCCTCTGCTCCCTTTGTGTCCACCTTTGCCGCCGCCTTGGCGCGCTCAGCGGCCACACTGCGAACCCAACAGCCCAACAGCGCAGCAGCTCAGTGCCTGGAGCTCAGCGCCCGGTGGCTGCGTTTCTTGCAAACGGGAGCGCATGTGCGCCGTGACACTAATTGCGCGGTGTCAGGTGTGTGGAAAGTAGGCGGAGGGAAGGGGGAGGCGCTGAGGTGGCTGCCTACGCACCGTCTCTCCACCTCCGCCATCATGTCCTGCACCTCCTCGGACGCGGGGTTCCTGCCACAGCCGCCACCTCAGCAGCCACCTCAGCCGGGCTTCCGGAAGGCAGGCCAGCCAACGGCAAGCCAGCCAACGGGTGGGGGGAGCAGCACACCTCTGGGGCGCCACCACCTTGGCCGCTGCGGCGTTTGCAACCTCTGCCGCCTCTGCCTCCTCCGTGGCCCGGCGCGCGGCCTCCTCCTTCTCGGATGCCAGACTGGCAATCCAGCAACGAGGCCTCAGCACCCCATGCAACATACCGCACGCAGGTTCGGTCTTGGGGGGGGAGCTGGGGGGGGGTGCGCGCGCACGCACCGCGCCTCCTCCTGCGCCGCCACTGCCTGCGCCTGGGCCACCCTCTCCGCCTCTGCCTCCGCTTCCACCTTGGCCTGCGCTTGGGCCTGCGCCTCGGCGGCGGCTGCAGCAGCCTCCGCCTCCGCCTTAGCGTGCCGCTCCTCCGCCATCGCCTGCGCCCGGGCGCGCTGCTCCGCCTCCCGTGCGGCTCTCTGCTCCGCTGCCACGCTGAGTGTGTACACACCGTCAGGTCAGCGAGTACGGTTCAGGGAGGAGATGGCCTCAGGAAGGGTACAATGGAGAGGGGATGGGGGGGGGGGGGGGGGGGGGGAGGGGGAGGGGGAGGGGAGCACCGCCGTTTCTCTGCAGCCGCCGCAGCTTCCGCCTGCGCCTTCTCCGCCGCCAGTCTGGCCACATTGGCACGGTGCGCAGGGAGAAGAGGATCCGTAAGCAAGGGCAGGTCATGCTGCGAGCTGATGGCGAGAAGTTGATGGCGGCAGTATCGACCAGCGTTCCCAGCAGGATGGGCACACGACCCTGCTGCGAGGACAGCCTATCACTGCCCCCACCGTCCACCGGTGTACACACAACATTTCCCCAGCGCAGGGCCTACTGGAGGTGCCCCTCCCCCTCCTTCCCCTTGTAACCACCGGGGGAGGTCAATGGCTCCTTTTACTGCACGTGAAATCAAGTATAAAATGCCACTCGATATCCGTGCCGCAGCCACCCGATATTGCTATCCAGGGAGATAGCACGGTGCCGAATATTGGTGCCCCCATGCACCCCACATATCTATCAATACATATCCTCATATCTAAAGGATATGACATTATCGAATACAGCACCGCTGTGGCGCAGCAGCATGCATCCACTTGTTCGCTTTCGCTCTCGGCCTCCGCAGACGAGACTCACACGCGACCCGGTCGTCTATCTCCTTCCCATAGTGAAGGGGAACAACTACCCTCGATACCCCAGACCGCCCTAGTTCAGCAGAGGTACGGGCGGGGGGGGGGGGGGGGGGGGGAGGAGGTTAGTCACCGGGCGTCCTGCTCCGCGTGGGTGCGCGCGCGCTCGCTGGCCGCCGCCGCCTCCTCTGCCTTGCGTTTGCTCTCCACGCCCTGCCGGGTCGGATCTTTGGCTGCATCCTCCGCGCTGGGCGCAGCGGTTCCGGCCACACGCGCGTTGGAACTCACATGTGGGGGCAAGACCGCGAGAAGGAGGGGGGGGGGGGGGCGAGTGGCAGGGCGCTGCGCCGGCTGCTGCTCACCTGGCTGCGCTGCCAAGGGACTCCTCCACCGGTAGGTCCGCCAGACGGGGCGGCGTGCGCTGGTGCGCGTCAGCGGCTGCCGGTGGGCTGTCAGGCGGAGTGCGCCCCAGCATCACCACGTCTGTGTGTGTGTGGGGGGGGGGGGGGGGGCGAGGGGGGGGGGGGGGGGCTTCCTCAGGCACCCATGAAACCACCAAAAACAAAGTTGCGTATGCTTACGTGTGAGGGCATGTTTGCCGCAGATGCTAAGGACGCCCTATCAAATGCTGGAGGACGTGGGGGGGAGGGGGGGTAGAGGCCTGGCTGTAAACCCGATACGAGCTTCACATTTCATAGCTAGAGATTACAAGCACCGCCATGGAGCAGGACGCTATGCAGAGGGTTAAAGATGGAGAAGGGGGGTAAGGATGAGGGGGCGGTGAAGGCATGCACTGTACTCGTGAGCCAGTGCTCTGCCCACACAGGTGACGTGTCTAGACTTCAGGCACAATCACGGTGGCCCGCCGAGGACGTGTGTTTTGGGGGCACTTGTGGAATTTTGGAGAGGGTGATGGGGAAGGAGGGTCAAGCAGCACGGATGTGTCGGCCTAGTGTCTGGTGCCACACACACCATGTATGTGCAGAGGTGGTTGGCATCAACAGAACCGGGGCTGGAGCTGGCCCGGAAGGGGGGGGGGGGGGGGGGGGGGTCATTCACCTCCTGGCCCCGGCGCTGGGGGAGTTGGCGGAGCCTGGGGCGTGGCGGCGTAGGTGAGCGGGTTGAGGAAGGCAGGGCGTGAAGTAGCCCAGGCGCTTGGTGGCGATGTAGGCCGCCACCAGCAGCACCAGCGCGAGGCCGCCCCACAGGATGAGCCTGCGCCCGGCGGGGGAAGGGAAGCGAGGGTCAGCGAGTGAGCGCTGGATGCCTGCAGCCATCAGCGCCCCTGCGAGCGCGGCTTGTAGTATGGAGACGGGGACAAGGGGGGGAAGAGGGAGGGCGCCCACCGGTCGAGGAGATCCTGCACCTGCACATTACGCAGCAGCCGGCGCGACGTCGCAAACATGCCGCGCTGCGACTGGTACTCCTTGCTGGTCTTGCCCAGTACAGCGTCCGAGTCCTCTGCGCATAGGGCGCCGCCAGGCGGTGGTCAGCTGGGTGTGAAGAGGGGGGAGCTTGAGGGAAATGGGGGGGGTTGGGGGGGGGGGGGGGTTCAGTTGGGGATCCTGAGCGGGGGGAAGGAGCTCACTCATGGCCTCCAGCGTGGCGCCGGTGTGCTCCAGCTCCTGCAGCAGGGCAGGGCCTCTGACGCTTAGGCGGGCATGCAGCAGCAGCACTTGAGAGGGGGGCAATCCAAGGGCAGGCCAGGGCAGGGCAATGGCGAGGGAGTGGCTGGGGGCCGGGGGAAGGTAGGGGAGCGTGGGGCAGGGAAGCGGCTCCGCGGGCTTCACCTCCAACATCTTCTGCCGTGTGCGGCGCAGGCTGGCGGTGATGTCCTGCGCGGTGTCCACCTGGTTCGCCTCCGTCCTGTACACCCCGACACCATCAGCGACACGACACACATTGGGCCCGCAAAACAAGTGCCTAAGGGGAAACGTGTGTGTGTGTGTGTGTGTGTGTGTGTGCCGGGGGGGGGGGGGGGGGGGGGGGCAAGCTGGGTGGTCAAGTTGGGGTGGGACTGGGGTGGCGGGGCGGGGACTGACACAACGCGATCTGCCATGCCGGCGGCAGTCGCGCCGCTAAGGAGAGCCATCCTCTGCACGAATGTCAACACGGGATGTCAGGCAAGGGAGGGATGGCAATGCGTAGGGATTGCCCCGCCATCCCTCTCGCCTCCCTGCCCCCTTCCATGAACTTGTCCACACGACGATGCGCTACAACTACCCCCCTCCACTGGTGCGCGCTCGCAACCCTTTGTTGGCATCAGCCTACCTGACTTTTGGCCGCCTGATTGGCCAAACGCCGAGCCGAGTCCTGCGCCGCAATCAGCTCCTTGTGCACACTGCATGTGATGGTGGTGGTGGCGGTGGAGGGAGGGGGGGGGGGGGGGGGGTGAGGCGCGTCCCTCCCGCACAAGAACCGGCCGGGAAGTGCATGCGTGCATGTGTGTGAGGCACAGCTGGGTATGGAGGCGGTGGAAGGGGCAGCCGGGCGCGCACCGCTCGTACTCCTGCTTGTGCCACGCCAGCTGCTGAGCCACCTCCGCCACCTCCATTGGCCTGCACCCCAGCACGGCATGCTCACCCACGGCCCGGCCCACACTTACCCAAGGCAAGCCCAGCATATATATCATAGGTCCAAACGGGCGACGCATCCTGAGGGACAGTGACCAGATCACCCCCCATCCCCACCCTCACCCCTGCGCATCCCCCCCGCGCGCAGAACACGTGCTTGCTACACCGACTAGAAGGGGGCGGGGGCGCGCACGTGTCCTGCTCCTCCACCAGCAGCTCCAGGTCCCGCATCAGGCGCCGCATCCCCGCCAGCCCGTCGCGTACACTGCCGCCGGCCGCCGCCGCGCGCGCCGTCGCAGACGCCGCCGGCTCCGCTGCCAGCACGGCCAACTCCGCACGGGCCGCCGTCGCCAGCCGCGACAGGTCCGCGCACAGTGGCATGGACTCCTCCGCTCCACCCGCTGGGTATGCACTGCTAGGTGCGGTCTGCACGGCCACCACCATCCCGACGCCGATCCGATCAAGCGGGCCGGCGCAGCGACTTTTCCTTGCGGCGGTTGACCACGCCGGCAGCCGACGGGTAGGTTCCCTCCGCGATGAGTGCGAACACGGCCGTTCGGTAGCACCACCAGATGAGCGCACCACGACTACTCGGAAAGAGGGCAGTTGGCTCCCCTGTGCTGCTTGTCCTGGCGGCATCAATTTAATTCAATTTTCAGTCTGGCGTCTGGCAGGTCGCCCACATCAGCGACGAGGGTTGTAGACCGCGCGAGGCCCCCGCTGGACACCTGTCCGGCTGCTGGGGGTGGCCCGACAATTTATAACGATACGTGAATAATAAAGTCATGGAAACTGGAGGCAGCAAAATGTAACATTTCAATATAATGACAATATAAGAAGGATTCAGTGTAATACAGTTATATTGTCAGCAAGCAAATTTCTGATTTCGACGGACTCACGACGATGGATATGCACCGCTCTCCCTGCAACCAAAAAGTATTATGGATATGCAACGCAGTAAAAGTAAAGTAAAGTTCGCCCCGGGACATCGGCCGGAGCCGCCCCAGCACTTCACCTCGTGCGCCAACTGCAGTCGTAGGTCTGGCATAGCCCATAGACCATTGCCTCATTCGAACCCCGAAGGGCTAATGCATCAACCGGGTAAACCCGGGACACGTCGGGCCGATATTGCCGAAATGCATCGGCCAGGATTCGAACCCGGGTCTCTCGCACACGAGACGACCGCTCTGGAGACCCACCCGCTTCCATTATTTTGCGTTTCATCGTAGTTGACTCTCGAGGAGGGCCAGCACGGCGACTACACTGCAGCAAGGAGCCCTCCCCACTCGCCCCACTCGTCGCAGTAACCCACTGTCAGCATCAACGGCAGCCGCGTGCCCCATGGCAGCCCTCCCGCCCCTCCCACCTCCCCTGCCTCCGCCCGCAGGCGTGCCGGCCTCAGCGGACTACGGCGGCGACCAGGACCTGGCGTCCAGCCTGTACAGGTGCTCTACGCCACGCCTACTACGAGCAGTCGCCCCCGTAGGCACTCCGTTGCCGCCCCAGCGCCGCGCCCCGAAGCCGCCAGCCGGGCCAATCGGGCGCCTGTTGGAACCAGAGGGTATCCAGGGGTTCTCCTCGTGCCTATGTCAGTCCCTGCTGCCTGGCGGTGGCGGCTCACGCATGCGCTCCTGTGGCAGGGAAGCGCAGGAGGAGATCACCTCGCTGCGGACGGAGCTGTATGGGACGCGTCGGAAGGAATGGGAGGCTAGGGAGGCGTTAACCAAGGTGACCACGCAAAGCTGCCTTCCCGCAGCAGGGGAAGTGGGGGGGGGTCCTAGGACATCAGCGTGAGTAGAGCTGCTGAAGTGAAGGTCGGAGCGCCGGCGGCCTTGTTCTTCGCAGGCGAAGGAGGAGCTAGACCACGTACGCGGAGCGCTATCTGACCTGCAGCACAAGTCGGAGCAGCTGCAGGCCGCGGCGGCTGACGCGGAGCAGCTGAGGGAGCGCACCCAGGAGCTGGAGAGGTGCGGCCGCTTGCACCACTCATGGGCGAAGTGTGCCAGTAGCTTGTGCTGAGCCCTCATTGCCGCCGTATGCGTGTGGCTGGCAGGGCCAAGGCGGACTTAGAGGCCAAGGCGGCGCAGGATCGGCGGGCCGCGGAGGTGTCGGAGGCGGAGGCCGCCGCGGAAGCAGCCGCCCGCCGCCGCGCCGAGGAGGCGGCAGCGAAGGCCAACAGCGAGCGCAGCCGCCTGCAGCGGCAGCGGGACGAGGCGCAGTCGCAGCTGAGGGTGCGTACGAGACCCCCCCCCCCCCCTCCCCCCTTTCTGATTGCTGCTGTGCAGCATGGCTGCCCTCCCTGCCATCAATCCGGCGCCCGTGGCCCAGGCTTGCGGCTGATGGCATGGCCCTGTGGTGGCATGCGTGGCTGCAGCTGGCCGTCAAGCGGGCGGAGGAGGCAGAGGAGGAGCAGTGTCGCACGGAGGAGGAGGCCGCGCAGTGCCGATCAGAACTGGCGGCGCTCCGTGAGGGCTCTCCAGCAGCACGCCCGGGGGGCGGCTTTGATGAGGCTGAGCTGCGGCGCGAGCTGGACAGCGAGCGCAGCCATGTTGCCTCGCTGATGGCAGCTCTCCGGCAGGCCAAGGTCCGCCAGTCCCCTCCCCCCGCGTGCTGCATGCAGGAGTACCGTTGGGTCATCTGAATGGTCTGCTGCGTATGGGCAGGCCGAAGCCGCGGAGGCCACGGAGACGGCGGCAAAGGCAGCAGGGAGCGGGGCTTATGATAGCGACTCTCAGGTGTGTTGTCGCTGGCAGGGCGCTGCCATGTCGAGAACAATGTTACACAATGCCCCCACTTCCCCCGTCCTGGGTTACCATTGATCCGTTTTTGCGCCTGGCTTTGACAGCGGGAGGAGCTGGATGACCGGAGCCGGGCGCTGGAGAGCCGGGAGGCCCAGCTGGCTGCTGCAGAGGTCAGCCTGCAGGAACGGGAGCGGACATTGCAGCAGGCAGAGGCTGCGCTAGCTCAGAGGCAGGCAAGCGCGTCGGCAGAGGCAGAGGCTACGGCGGCAAAGCACCGCCCGGAGGGGAAGCCCCCTGGCAGCACGCCGCTACCGGACGAGAGCGCCACTGCACAGGTATCGTCCCCTGGCTCTGCTACATCTTTGGTTTATGAGCGGGACAAACCACACTGCGCGGCTGATTGGGACCTAAACGAGGCGCCGTGGCGCCTGAGTAGAGAGTCCAGGCGCTTGAGTCAACGGTGGCCCGCCTGAAGCTGGTGCGCGACAAGCTCCTGCAAGAGATGGACGAGCAGTCCGCCATTGCGGAGGCCCTGTATGCTGAGAACACTGCGCTGGCAGAGGCGGGTGCCCCCCTCTCTCTGTATCAAACGCCACCCTGCGCCCTGTGCTTGTGATACTGACAAGACCTGTGACGCCGCCTCTGGTTCCGCCTTTTTCTTGCGCAGGGCCTGTCACAGCAGCGGATGTTGAGCGCCAACTGGGAGCTGCAGGCACAGGATGGCATGCTCAAGGCGGAGCAGCTGAAGGGCATGCTCGAGGAGAGCGCCTCATGGTGGGTGTCCAGCAACCCGGCTCAGTGGTTTCCGCACCTTCGCAGCCCGTTGATGGTGTTCGTGGCTGGTGCGGCAGGCAGATGCAGGGGCAGGGGGCAGCCGGGGAGGAAAGCTCTCCGGAGTCTCGCATCGTGGAGCTGGAGGGGAAGCTGCTGGCAGAGCAAGCAAAGGTTGCCGACCTGGACCTGCAGGTACGCATGGGGCCCGCAGCCCCTTGCCCTGAATCACGGCATGGCCACCCCATCGCTTACCAGGTGCTCTACTGCTGCAGGTGCGTGCGCTGACGGCAGAGCTCACCAAGGCCTGCCAGCATACGGGAGAGCTTGGTCGCTCCATGCTGCCAGTGCTGACCGCCATCGAGTCCCGTGTCGAGCAGCTGGTGGCACAGAGTTCCACCGACGGGGAGGTAGCTGCGTGAATGCTGGGGCAATAGCACAGTAGGTGACGAGCCAGCTGCGTGACTGGCCTGAGAATGTAAGGGGCAGGCCCTGGTGGGCATCTGCCGCATCATCAATCACGTATTGTGACTGGGTGTAATGAGCACTATGCTGGGCTTTGCTTTCTCTCATAGCGCTCAAAGGCACTCTCAATATCCCCCCCCCTCCCCTCTCTCTCATATATAAAACATCATATGTACACTGTTTATGATACATTTTATTTAATATGAAGTAACTTGACATTTGAATCAGCGATGCGTCAATTTTTCAGAAAATTTTAAAAGAACGGGTTCTATATCACTGGCCTGCAGTTCCATGAATTGCATTGCCAGCGCTTTGAAGTAGTCGCTACCAGCAGCGAGCGTTTGCATTGCCAGCGCTCTGAAGTACCAGAATTTTTTTTCCATTACCAGCAGCGAGTACCGAGTACCAGTACCAGCAGCACCAGCAGCGAGTACCGAGTACCAGTACCAGCAGCGAGCGTTCGCATTGCCAGCGCTTTGAAGTACCAGAGATTTTTTTCCATTACCAGCAGCGAGTAGTGAGTATCAGTACTCATAGCCTCCGAACCGTGAGATCGTAATCGGACGGCTGTGTAATTAAGGACCGTGGGCGGGCGGGTGGGCGGGTGGGTGCTTGGGCGGGTGGGTGGATTATAGTACTTAGTAGTACATGCCAGTAGATAAGTGCTTTAGTCATGCACCTATAGGCCCGATCCGCTGCACCATACGGGTACCCGTACGGCAATAAAGCTCACCCCCGAAAAATCGACGCTTCGCTGGATAAGCAGTATACATTCATTGTAAGATATGTGTGCGTAAGTATGTAAAGGCAGTAGCCGGTGGGTACTGAAGCTCGGATGTGCATCAAACAAGGGGTTTACGGACGCCGCAAATGAGGGCAGGCAATGTTCAGGTGCGTGTTTGCAGGTTCGGTCTGCCGTACACATTGCGTACTTGCACGCAATTGCCTTCCCACAGTGGCTAGGCCCAGCTCTTGGGGATCGATGGCTGCAGGGTAACATCCAAACAGTGCTATACATGCTGCTGCGCTTTTTATCAGTAGCAATACATTGTAAAATGCGCGGGGGGGGGGGGGGGGGGGGGGGGATCATGAGTTACTCAACATTTCACAAACTACGAGTATAGCCTGAGCGATAAGGTGGTGTGCTTTGACGGAAAAACGCGAAACAGATGGCCACCTCGGATAGTTCCCCACTGTTGCGAGGTTGAGTGATGATGGTGGGTTGCAGGTCATGGTCTTAAAGTCTCGCTCGGTGAAATATCGAGCGAGTCGGCTTTAAAACTATCAGAGGGGCTTGCGAATTCGTTACTACTTAAAAACGACTTCAAAAGTTGACTGTGTTCCGCGCTATTCAACACCCCGTGGTCCTGTATATTCCCGGGAAATCTTTGGCGCGACGAGGAGAAGTAAGGATTAGCATGACGATAAATAATAGCCACGCCGGACGTTCAAATAAAAAAGACAAATGAAAAAGACAAACAGGCCAGGGGAACAAGGGCAAATGTAAAAGGTGGCAGGCAGCGCAGGTCGTTTTCTCGTTTCTCGTTTTCGAAACAAAAATCGAATCCTCGTTTTTGTTTCGCATCCTCGTATTACGAACTGCCACATGTCGGTCGACGCGGCCGCACCGGTATACGTACGAGGTAGTGTGACATACCGCAGCAAAATTAAAAACGGCGCGGGTTGCGTCCCAAACCACATGCATCGAGAGCGCGAGCTCACGCGCGACCAGCAGCGGCGCACACCGCGTCGAGAGCCATGCACCTTTGCTGATGGCCGAGCTTCCGGATCCACAGTCAGCACCCCGCGCATCATGTCATGTATTGGTTGTGTTGGCGGATGGATGCCATGCCCTCTTAGTTGCAATGCTGCTGTGCTATCGGAGTGATATTGCGCTGGAGTGATATACGACGATATCGTCGCGCCCGCACGCTATTATTTATTACAGCCATTTAGCGTGATGTGCGTGCCCTAGCCCCTAGCACTACGCTCACTACTATGTATACGCACATTACCGCGCGCTAGAAGCTACGGCTCGCTAGGCTCTATGCGTGGCTCTTGCTGCTCCTTGTAACTCACTTCTTCGGTCCCACTAGACGAGCCTCCATCTCCCTCCCTCACTCCCCGAGATATCGGGACATGCGCATGGCAGGTTGGTAGGCAGGCTGCGCACAATAGGTTATGGGCGCCTACCACACGTACCTTCATCTAAGCTCCCGGGGGGGGGGGGGGGGGGGGGGGGGGGCACTTACTAGGTTGACAGTCCGTCGCTAAGGCAACGTAAAACTCGGAGCTCGGAGCTAGCGTATCTCGGAGCGTCCAAGAGACCAAGACATTCAATACAAAAGGAAGCGAAGCTCGGCACGCACTACCTGCCGCAACGCACCTTCATGAGTTATGTCAAGAAATTATGACCATCTGTCCGGTTCTTGGCGATGGGATAGCCGGAGCTATCCGCGATCACACACGTTGCACGACAGCAGGTGGTCAGCTGGAGCATGTGGGAGCACCGGGTTGGGTTGCGCGGCGAGAACAAAGTGTTACGGGTCAACCCCGGCCTCGGCGTTCATCATGCTCTTTGAGACAGCACCGGGTGCAATTCGCCGTCGACTGCGTATCGAGCACATGTGAGAAGGGACCGTGAGAGCATGCATGCATGGCTGCCATGGGTGACGGGCGAAGGGTCGGCGGAACAAACCCCTCGTGGGGCACCGCTCACGGTGGATACCCGTATACCACGCAATCGATATCGCGTGGCATTGGGCACAGCTGAGCTATACTACCGGCTTGCCTCAATATGCAGAAGTCGAAGACCTCGAGGCGGCAATTTGCACCACCGCCCATCTTCGGAAATGCCTCCTTCAGCCGGGGCAGTCGAAGCAACGATCCTGGCAACTCTTTTTCGGCCTTGGCTGAAGACGTCGTCCAGCTGACGATGGTGCGGCGTCAGCGGCACGTCCGAGATTCTACGCGCCATTTCTGAGCTCAAGTGTTGCGTGGCGGACATCGGCAACAAGACTACCCGTCTCTATGAGAAGTTGCACTTGATCTCTACCGAGAGCGATGCAGAATTTGTGGATCTCGCGCATGGACCGCTCAACGGCGGCTGGCCGTGCAGATGACAAGCTTTCCATTCGCATCATGCTCCCACCGACCCGGAGTACACCCCCCTCCCCCAAGGAATCGCCGGACCTGCGGCGGGCGCCGCCCTCGTGGGGTGGCAATGCGGATGAAGTTCGGCGGTGGGGGGAAGAGTAGAGGCGGATGTTGCCCTGTGCTCCCTGCCTTTCCGCTGCGCATGTGGACTGGTGCGTGGTGTTGGGAGCAGATCAAGGACCTAGACGTCGTACGTACCTTCCTAGTCCGCCTTTGGATGAACCGATGCCTGCGGGGGCGGTGCCACTCGCTCGCTGCGGCTTCCTTGGCGAGTGGCACCGTCTTTGCGCTCCACAAGGACGACCCCGCCGCGCGCGCGCGGGGAGCGGACGAAGACCGGCGAGCCGCAGCGAGTACGCCCGCTCGGCGTCGGCTCCGTGCTGGCGCGCCTGGCCTCCGCTCACGCTTTGGTGCATGTGGGTGCAGATGCGCGGGAGGCCGTGGGCCCGGTGCAACGCAGCTTTCAGTCGGGAGCTGGCTGTGAGACGGCGTATATGAGCATGCGGGTGGCGCTGCAGCTTTTTGGCGGGCGTGGTACTGGCGGAAAAGGGCTACTACTTCTGGATATTCGGAATGCTTTCAATGGGGTATCCCGGGGTGCGATACTTTACGGCCTCCCCGGCCATCGTACGGGCACGCCCACGAGATCTTCGAGTTACTTACGGTCGGTAATGCTACGACCACCGCTGCACCGGATCCGTCAACTGGTTCTACGGCGCGTGCGGGTACGAGCACTAGCGGAGGACTGCGCGTCACCACAACTTACTCCTTTTACGGCCACTCCCCATGGAGTTGGTACTGGTGAGGCCGCCTCTGCTGCCCAGCAATCGCTTCCTATCGGTGGTACGAGTACTGCCAATACCGTTACTACATGCGCTTTTGTAGCTCTCAAGATACCGAGGCCCCGCGAATTAGTGGCACCCCCTCCGTCAGTGGCATCTCCTTCCCTACTAGAACCTCAGCCACGCGGTGCTACTGCTCCGCCCTCGGGTACGGGTACGGGTGCTGCCTCCGATGATCAACCCGCGACGACCATGGTTGTCCAACGCCACCTCAGCCGTGCGATTCGCTTGCCTGACTTCGTGGCCCTCGCTCTTGGCTTCCAGCGTATGTGTGCCACGGCCTCGCGCCTTGATACCCTGCGCTTGCACAACGCATGCGGACCGGACTCCCTATCGCTTTTCCAGTCGGGTCACGAGTCAGCCCGCAAGATTCCCCAAGTTGTTTATTCGGCCGCCGTGCGTTGCGCGGGTGCTAGGCCTTCGCCCACGCGGGGGTTCCACGCTTGTCACATGCCATGGCCCCACGTGTGGTATTGATCCCTTATGGCTTCGCTCTACGGATGGCTCGAACCGGAATGCTACGGATTTCATTGTTGATATTCTGCCCATCTGCCCCGTCGCGAACTACAAGCGCCGCATGTATGCATACCGCTTTGAAAAATCTGTGGGCATCCGTAGCGATTGAAGCGGGGGCGATGCTCGACTGGGACCGCTTGGGAGTCGGCGATTTGACCGGCTTTGAGACTACGAGTGGGCTGCGCCCAACGGACCGCTCGCGGCCGTGCGTCATATTTGACGCTGGCGGGGTGGGGGGACGGGCGTGCGATTACATGATCGATTCCGCGTGCGTGTCCTCCACAACCCCCACTTGGGGCAACGACCCCTGCTTGTGCAACCCGGGGATTGGCGGCGGACCGGGCTTCTTCTTCCCCGGTGCGCAGGGTGCTCACCAGTACTACCCTTCTATGGTTGAGGACCGCGGCCGCCCCGGAAAATCCACTTTGACGGTGGTCTACATCTTCGCGGTGTTGCTTCTTGTGCGCAACTTCTCTGGCGGTTGTCTTTCCGCCCCCACTTCATGATTCTTTCGTGGTCAGTTCGTCGAGGCTCTTCGGAACTTTGTCGCGAGCCAGTCCGATTAGTTCCGCCATCACCTGTCGCGCACGCGGCGGGGGTTGTTGCGGCGAGTCTCTGCTTGCGTGCGCGTGCATGGTACCATGTGCGTCATTCTTTCCGCCGGAGTGTGGACGGCCAAATCTGATGCGTCTGCCCGTGTTCATTCCGCACCCTCTTTTGTTGCTGCCTCCACCCCGCAGTTGTTGTAGTGGACGTTTCCTATTGCCTCTTCGGGTGATTTGCTGATCGCCTATTGCAGCTAGCTCATGCAATTATATCAGCACTGCCGGTATCCTTACTCGTAGACATGTAAAAGTAAAAAGTAAAGTTCGCCCCGGGACGTCGGCCTTAGCCGCCCCATCACTTGACCTCTTGCGCCAGCTGCAGTCTTAGGTCTGGCATAGCCCGTAGACCAATGCCTCATTCGAACCCCCGAAGGGCTAATGCATCAACCGGGGAAGCCCATGACACGCCGGGGCGAAATTGCCGAAAATGCATCGGCCAGGATTAGATACCCGGACCTCTCGCGTACGAGACGACCGCTCAACCGAGCGGACAAGGGATGTACCCGTACACAGGTATGCCGTCTGACCACCGTACAGGTATGGCAATATCTTCTTGATTCGTCCGGCCCGCTCGTCTCCCAACGCGACCAAGGGATTAGCGCTAGGATTTATTTATGGTCGCTGATAAGGATTATTTATGTAGCGACGTAGCGACTATTGGAGTTATACTCATCCGCATCCCTGTACCTGCCATAATCCGTAAACACAACTATACACACAACTATACACACAGTTGTTCACCGACCGCTGATCAGTAGCGACCGCTGATCAGTCGCTACATAGTTTCCGCTGATCAGTGCCGGGTATTTTGATGGCAGTGTTTTAGACGGTGATCCAACAGTGTTGGAAATTCTATCACTGGCCTTGAATTAGTCTTGCAGAATGCTTCGGCAATTTGCCTGATGACTATAATGGAGCGTCGCCTACAAAGGGCTTTCCGTAACTGGATCGCTGCTGCCAGAACGGCCGTCATAGAGACGCTGCAAGGGTTTCACTGGTGCCAGTCCTGTCCCGGGGGCGGGGAAAAACAATAGTTGTACAGTAGTTGCATAGTTGTACTGCTATACACATAGTTGTTAAAGCCCTGATGTAATAAAATTTAAGCCTATACACATAACTATGTCTATGGACATTATTCTTATGGGCGGTCCTGTCTGTATGGGACTGGGGAGGCCCCCGGCTCCGCCAGTCCACTGCGCGACAGCGCGCCACGACTCTAGCGACTAACGCGTGTTTTAAATCCTAATCCTTACCATGCCGCACCATTGATGCCGCATCATAGACAATGTTGCATACTCCAGATATTGTTGCACACTCCACCGCCCCCGCCCTCCACCAGCGGCCCCGGGTTTCGGCGTCCCCGCTCCCATCACCTGCCACGATCCGGCTGTGAAACATGTTGCGGGAGGAGGTCCGGGCGCATGTGGCCCTGGAGCAGGTCGGCCACCCGGCTTCCTCCCTCCCCCCCCACCCCGCACCCCTTGCCCCCCCCCACCCTTGACCCTTCCCCCACGACGTATATGCTTCTTACGCCCCCGACGTTGTCCGCAAGCCGCCGCCTCAGAAGTGTGCCGGCATGCGCTGCTGCCCCCTGCAGGGCAACGTGCGCGAGTTCCTGGGCGCCCTCGAGGCGATGATGAGCAGCGGCGCGCACTTCAAGCAGGTGCAGGGCCGGCTGGAGGCGCAGATCATGGCGCAGGTGGGGACCCCCCCAATATCCCACCCCGGCGCTTCTCCCGCCTCCTGAGATGCCAGCCAACGGCACGGCGGGCAGATTCCGATGCGGTCCGATGCGGCTGCGGCCTGGCCTGGCGCCGCCCGTCTGAATATCGGAGTGGTGCTGGGCAACTGCAACACGGCCCAGGGCATGACAAACAGCCAACAGGCAATCGCGTACTTATGCTGTCGTGACAACTGTGGCCTGTGCCTGTGGCTGCGCCATCATGTGGGGTGCGCCATGTCAGAACACGAGATTCGGAAGAAGCAGCACGGAGCCGCTGCTAGTAATAAACGGATCTGCACACGCCCTTCACTTACCCATGGGAGCACTTAAAATGCACACCAACACGGAATGTTACGCATGAGTGGGCACCATTTGTTACGGGGCACCGGAGGCATGGCACCACTGCCTGCTTGTGCTGACTGGGGATATAGATAGCTGTGTATGCTGGTGGTCATGATGGTACCACCCAATCCCTGTGTGTGGCACAACTCTGGTCTGAGCCCCCCCCCTCCTTGCCCAACACTCGCCGCTCCAGGTGGAGGCCGGCACCGTGCTGCGCATGCTGGCGCTCAGCCTGAGCGCACTGCTGTCGCCACCGCGAGAGGGGCGCCCCTCCGCCGCCGCCCCGCCGGTGACCCCCATGGTGCACCTCCTGCTGGAACTCGTCCCGGACGCGGCGAGCCGGGCAGGCCAGCCTGGCCTGGCCGCCGTGCGCGGAGAGGTGGCGGGGCTTCTCCTTGCCGCCTGCACGCCCGCCAACGCCAGGGTGGCGGCCAAGGCGAGCACCCCCCCCCCCCCCCCCCCCCCACCTCTCCCTCGCTCCCTCTCCTTCCCTTACCTATCCACCCAACCTGCAGTCCAAATGCCGGACAAAAAGCAAACTAGGCACACCAGGTACGCCGCCAGCCCTGTGCCACGAAATGCTTGGCATCCACTGACGGTCGCGACCGCCTGCCGCAGATTGCACTCAACTTCGCCGTCGATGAAGCGCAGCTGGAGGTGCGCGCGTGCCTGCCGCAGCATGAAACAGGGGTCGCACCAAGCTATGTCCGTGATGCGCTCTTACAGCTTTCCAGATAAATAGCGGTTTCTCTCCCTCGTCCGAGGGGGGGGGGGGGTGGGGGGGGTGGGGGGCCGCAGTAGTTGATCGAATGCGCGATGGCTGCGTCACGCAGGCGGCGTCCGGGCTGCCGGCACTGCAGGACTTCACCGCGGAGCTGCTGGAGGACCCCGCCACCTTCACGCCCGCCGTCTCCCTGCTGCTCGCGTTCCCAGTGCGCCACCCCCCCCCCCCCCCCCCCCCCCCCCCCCCCCAAACACACACACACACTCCCCACCCCAGGTCTGGGTGAATCTCACCTCTACACTGCCTCTGTGCAGACCATCAGGGCGCAGTTTGATCTCCTCTCCGTGCTGGACGACATTGCGGGCGCCAATCAGGTGGGGCACGCTGCCGGCCAGCGGGGCATGCGGACGCGGAGCGAAGCCGCCACATCGCCTGGCATCGCTGACCCCCCCCCCCCCCCCCCCCCGCCTTCGGCCTGCTCGCCATTCTCAGGTGAACGTGGCGGTGAAGCTGGCCGAGCCGCTGGGGCCGGAGCTGCGTTGTGGCTGCGTTGCTGCCTGCCTGCACCACGATCGCCTTAAGGAGGCAGCGTCCCTGGTGCGGAAGTGGGGCCTCAAGCAGGAGTTCCCCGACACGGAGCGCCAGTACAAGGTGGCCTTCCCTGTGGAACGCGTGGCCGGGTGGGGTGGCCGGGTGGGGTTGTAGGTAGTTGGGGGGCTTGGATGGGGGGGGGGCTTGGATGGGGGGCAGATTGCAGTGCATTTGCAGACAAGCTGTCGCTAGCTGTGCGGTTGCCGGGGCATCCACTCGCCATTGCGCTGAGCCCATGCTGTTGTTGCGCGGCATCTCGGGGGGACAGGTGCGCAGCATGGGGAAGCTGATGGACCGGCAGCTATGGGACGTGGCGGTGTCGTTTGCGGGGGAGGACGCGGAGATGCAGCGCGGGCTGCTGCGGCGCATGGTCACGGAGGGCGAGTCCGCGCTGGCGGAGGCGCACCGCCAGCAGTGGGGGCTGCCCAAGGAGCTGCTGGAGGTAAGAGGTTGCGGGGGGCGGGGGGGGGGGGGGGGGGGGGTGGGGTGTTCGGGGCTCATGCCCGCCCCTTCGCCCTGCATTGGAGTGCATATCATGGTCTCCGCAGTTTAGCTTCTAGTGGAGCTGTCCCCTGCCACTTACTGCAGACACATCACATCGCCGTGATGACAATGTCTGCTCCCGCACCAATGCGCAGTCCGATCATACGTTTGCACTCGTACAGCATTCCCGAGTCAATCAGCAACGGTCAACGCATTGCAAAAGTAGTATCACGCACACCTCGCATCAATTGAAACGCGGCCCCCTCTCGTCTCTTCCACCATAGCACAGCGCTCGTGCCAGGCGTTGGGCGGCGAGCGGCTGACGCCCGCCGCGGCGCGTGCGTCCGCCCCCCAGATCGACCCGGCCGTCCTGGCAGCGGAGGAGGAGCGCGAGAGGAACACCTACTTGCAGCTGGACGTCCCGCCGGAGGCGGTGCATTTCGTGTCCACTCCGGAGCAGGTGCGCCGCGCCGCCTCTCAACGTCTCGGTGACACGGAAAGTCTGCCGGCTCCGGCTCCGTTGGGCGACAGGGAACCGATATGAATGAATGAGTGAATGAATGGATGAATGAGTGAATGAATGGATGAATGAATGGATGCCGCAGCGCCGCCTTGAGGTCGCTGCATATGGCTGTCTTGACTCGTGCGCAAAGAGAGGAACATGCAGCGACTACATTCCTCTATAAAGGACTGTATCTATAAATCTATCAGAACGTACCACGGAGATGGCATGGAATCTCAGGCTTGATGGCGCAAAAAAAAATTGTTTTTGGGGACCCGCAAACCCGATTGAACCTTGGCAGCGGTCACAGGATCGTTCATACCGCTGTTGGTTTCGCGCAGGTGGCGTACGCGGTTGAGCAGCTCAAGGACGCGGCGGTGGTGGGGCTCGACACAGAGTGGCGGTGCGTGCACGAGGTTGGGAAAAAGAGCAGCAGCCCCGTCGCGCTGCTGCAGCTCGGGACGGGGTCCGAGGTGCGCCGCTTCCCCCCACCGCCGCCCTTTCGTCAAGCAAGGACCCCGCAACAAGGGAGGCCATGGGCGCTGTGCGCCGCGGTGCTCCGCATGACGTAGTGCGTCACGGCATGTCACAGGTGTTCCTCATCGACATGTTGGCGCTCAGCGACAGCCAGGCGCTGGACGATGGCCTGGCAGCCGTCATGTCCAGCCCGGACACCACCATCGTGGGCTTTGAGGTCCGGCCGTCCCCCCCGGTCGCCTCCCTGCTCGTTGTGTAGCCAGCCAATATAGCCCCCCCCCCCCCCCCCCCCCCCCCCCCCCCCCCACCCCGCCCCTTTGCCGGGGGGGGGCATGCGGCACACAACCAACCCCACCCGCACCGTGGTCAGCGCAGTTATTCTAGAGGGAAGCGGATGTCCCAAACCCACACCAACCGCCTCTGCATCTTATTGGTTAGACGGTCGCGAACCAATTAACAACCGCGTTGCAACATCCAGCCGGAGATTTCGGGCTCTTCATGGTGTATTCTGACGTTTTCCTCAACAAGTGAAGTTTTTCTTCACGCGACGGGCCAAAAAGTCATTTGTAGCAAACCTTAAATGTGGTCGCAATTAACGCCCAGCGCCCGATCTCAAGCTCCACACCCGTCCTGCCAGATTGGCCTCTGCCGCCGTGCCAACAACCCGGCGGAAGTTGCAGCCACCTCAGGGGGCACCTCCCAACCGCGAAGCCTACACCCCGCTGCGAGCACGGCGCTTCATGGGGGAATCACCCGAGTTGCGCCCGCCTTGATGGCTGAGCGCGCAGAGTGTGGCCTCCCTGCTGCAGATCGCGGGCGACCTGCGCGTCGTGGCGGCCTCCTACCCGCACATGCGCGCCTTCAAGGAGGTGGCCTCCGTGGTGGAGCTGCAGGTGATGTGGCGGCTGCGGGAGCGGCTGCCGCGGAGCAAGGTGCGGCCCGCCCCGCCCCCGACACGAAGTTGGTGGGAGAGCCAGCTGCGTGAATGCAGTGGCCATTTCTTGACTGTGTAATTGTCTCAAATTGTCTGTGGACCAACTCATATGCTGGGGCCGACGCAGTGATGAGGCCCTGCCCTGCCTGCCAGAGGCCAAATGTAGGCGAAATATAACGGGTCTATAGAGAATGTTCATATAGGTTGCCTGTAAGCCCAGTGTAACACTTTCATAAGGGCTCTTGCAACAGGTGTGCCCGCATCCGTACCTAGGTGGGGTGGGGCCGCTTGAGGGATAGCCCCCGTCCCCGGCTTTCACATCCTCTTTCCAAAACGACAAATGATCGCATGTGTTGCGCCCTTTCTGCCTTGTCGCCGCGCAGACGTTTGGCCTGTCTGCGCTCGCGGAGGCGGTGCTGGGGAAGCCGCTGAACAAGTCCATGCAGGTGCGGCGGGGTGCCCATCCTCCGGACGCTCCTCGCGCGTGTGCCGCCCCCGGTTGAGCGTGACCGCCCCTTAACGTGCCTTGCCGCCCCTCCCGTGCGCGCCGCGGCAGACGTCCAACTGGGAGAAGCGCCCCCTGACCGCGAGGCAGACGAGGTACGCGGCGCTGGACGCGCACGTGTGCGTCCGCCTGCTGCAGAGCCTGCTGGCGGCCGGCGACGCCGACGAGGCGCTGAGCGCCGCGACCTTTGACTACCCTAACGCCACCCGCAAAAAGTGAGCCACCGCCCGCTGCTTAGAATGGGGGGGCGGCATACGGCGGGGTAATCTTAGGGCTTTGCGAGGTGGCTCATTGCCGCTTTCATTGTTATTTTTGTGGGAATGTATATTTCAGTATTCCCACCACCGCCGCTGCCTGCTCAGAGCAGACTCTATCTGGACAGGGGCTTTTTATTGTAATGTATTGTCAGTATAGTATACAATATCAGAATCGTGCGATCATCCTTTGCCATATTACAGTAGAAGAGCCCATGGTACCCCCCCCCCCCCCCCCCCCACTTGGCACCCTTACCGCCACCACTGTTGCCCATGTAGTCCAACAACGATTACCCCGCCGCCCATCGCCAGCTTGCAGCCCCAAGTTGATACGAGCTGACTGCAGAGTCTGTGCTGACAGGGCGCGGAAAGCGGTGCAGCCTTCCGCCAAGTGTGACGACACGAGAGACAGCGGCCGCGGCCCACCGGAGGACGGCCCGCCAGATGGCGGAGGTGGCCCCAGCAGCGGGCGCTCCTCTCCTGGCCGCAGCGGTGCCGCCTGGCCCTGGGCACCCGCCGCACAGCGGAGCGCAGAGGCCACGTCGGATGGGGCGGAGGCCCCTGAGCCGCCGGAGGCCAGCAGCGCCTGCGAGAGCGCCGGCATGGGCTCGGTGATTACGGCTCAGCTGAGGGAGGTGAGACCCGCGGCCTATGCGTGCGAGCCGAGCCTGTGGGTGCTGCAATGCGAAACTCAAAGGAGAAGCGACCAAACTCCTCATTGGGGGGGGATGTTTTACTGGATCCGGTTCATTCAATGCAGAGCCAGGAAAATAACCAGGAGACTCATTGG
Source organism: Tetraselmis striata (assembly GCA_006384855.1). Lineage (NCBI taxonomy): Eukaryota > Viridiplantae > Chlorophyta > Chlorodendrophyceae > Chlorodendrales > Chlorodendraceae > Tetraselmis > Tetraselmis striata. The sequence goes on along the minus strand of VCJN01001236.1, from coordinate 61,314 downwards.
CAGTAAGGACTGGGTACCAACAATACCCACACATTTTTACGCAAGAGACCCCCTCCCCCCTAGGTTATGCTTTAAAACCACCCTTGTGCCACTTGCTTGTGCCGCGGCCCAGGTGATCAATGCGCACGCCATCGGCTGCCCGCTGGACGGCGGCGCAGCTCAGGGCTCGGTGCCCCGCGTGTGGGCGGCGCTCTGCGCGCTGGGGGTGCCGCACGCGCTGCGCCTCATCCACGCGGCCTCCGAAGGTGCATGATGAGCGGCACGGCCGCGCGCTCTCCACCCCATCACATGCCGGCCCGGCGGCAGTCTTTTCATTGTCCCCACGAGTGCCCCCCGCCGCTGTGTTTAGAGACCGCAGCATTGCTCCTAGGAAAACCATGGGCGAACCTTTTGTTTGGTTTCCCTCACTATTAGGAGCGCTGCTGCTCGGCAGGGAACCTGCTTACATCCGCCGGCGATGCAGCCGCGCAGCTGCGCCTCCCGCAGGACCGCATCGTGAAGACGATGGCGGTGCTGGTCGACGGCACACAGCCCTGGCTGTTGCTGGCCGCCGGCAGCCTGCGCCTGGACTTCAAAAAGGCAAGCAGCTGCGTCGCGCCTTTCGGCACTCTCCACAAGTAGGCCCGCTCCGCGGCACGCAGGGCGCCCCACTCCCCCGCTTCGAACCCACCCTGACCCCGCAGCGCCGTCCACAACCCTGAAACCATCCCGAGTGGTGCCGGGCCGGGCGCTGGCGTGCCAACCTGTGCTGCCGCGTGGGTGCGCCGCAGGTTCTCAAGGCCATCGGCTGCTCGCGCCGCAGCCTTAGCATGGCCTCCCCGAAGCAGCTTTGGAGCCTCCTTGGCTACGAGCCAGGCATCCCCCCCTTGGGCATACCGCTGCTCTGCCTTGTGTTGCCTGCACCCCGCTTCACTGGTAGTCACTGATTGGGTTGTGGACGCGGCTGGCAGGCACAGTGCCACCGATCGGCTACCGCCCGCAGCCCCCCTGCCTGGTGGACGCCGGCCTGCTGGCGCTCGATGCGGGCGCGCGGGACGGCGCGCAGCCGCTCCTCTACTGCGGCGCCGGCACGGCCGGCTGCGCCCTCGCGCTCACCCCGCGCGCCCTGCTGGCCGCCACGGCTGGCCGGGCGGTGGACCTGGCCCAGGACCCTGCTGGCCCGGCGCCGCCCAGCGCCGGCGGCTCTGCGCTGCCTGACGCGGACCAGATGACGCGCAAGCAGGCACTCCCCCCGCCCTGGCATGCACCTCCTTGCATCTACTGCTCTGCATCAGTCCAGCCACACGCGGGCGCACAGATGACCTGTCCCAAGTGCTGTGTGCCAACCAACGGTGGTTACACTCTCTGGGCGAGCGCGGGGCGGTCAACCTGCTTGGCCGATGCACGCGTTGCCTACTTGAGCAATTGCGCTCACTTGGGGATAAATCTGCTTTGTATTTGAACAGGGATAGAATTGTTTCTATTCGTGTTTAAACAATGAACTAACAAGGATGATGTTCATCAGTAAGGACATTACTTGACAATAGAGTCCTTGGAAACACAATCTATATATATATATATATATATATATATATATATATATATATATATATATATATAGATATATATATATATATGTATATATATATATATATATATATATATATATATATATATATATATAATGTATCTCGATTGTGAAATCCCGGGAATAATAATTGCCCCAAGTTAGAATGGCACAATCAGGGTATATCGTGGCATCAGCAACACCTGCAGAACTGCAATGCTCCAATTAGGGAAATAGGTCTTTCAGTGCCAGCAGCACCCCGAGTTGCTCATGGCGAATGTATGACGCAACTGCCTGCGCCCGAGTCGGAAAAGGCAGTGCCATGCGCGGCCAGCAGGCTGCGCGACCCCCCCCCCCCCCGCCTGGGGACCGCAGCGGCAGCGGGGCCCCGTTCCGCCCTTTTGCTCATGCCATCCGCTCCCGGCAGGTGCGCTTTCTGTGCGACACCATGCTGGGGCGCCTCTGCCGCTGGCTGCGCGTGCTGGGCTGCGATGCCTCGGTTGTGGAGGATCGCCTGTCGCGCAAGCAGGTGCGCACGGCTGTCCAACGAGCCATTCCTGCTGCGTTGCACCCGTCGTTTCTTCGGACCTGGCGCGGGATTAAAGCCAAACAAGGGAGTAACCCACAGCATAGGGCAGGCGGTATCCCGCACCCGCTTAGGTACCCGTCCCCCGCCCGGCATTTCCAGTACCCGCACGAGAAATCGTCCCCTTATATCAACGTCTTTCCTGCATCCGGGGCACAGCGCGCGTTGTGGTACCTGTACTTGTAGCCTTGTTGTGGTACTCGTTTGTCTCTCTATCAATATAAACCCCTGGCCTGGTGTATTTCGGTGGTTTGCTTGGTTTGGTTCGATGTAGCGAGAAAAAGGCCCTGAGTTTCAACACACCAGTTTTCTCCACATATCTTCCGACTCCATGACCGGTCGAGCAGGGCAGTCCCCCCCCCCCCCCCCCCCCCCCCCGCCCGGCTCCATTTCACTACGGATACCCGTAGTGGGTCAAACTACGGGTACCTGGTGTGCACGCGGTTCATTAGCCCACCCCATAAGGACTCTTCCTATTAAGCTGCGTTTATTCCGTACTTTATTCCGCAGTCTTTATTTTCGGCGTGTTGCAAGCGCTTCATAGACGGGCGCACCCTGGCCCTTTGCTACCCTATCTACCTTTGGCACCTAGCAGTAGTACACCCCTCCACATAAGTCCGGGTTTTGCATTTTCGATCCCAAAGCGCATGCATGGGCGAGGATAACGCCGGCTGCATGTGCATACATGCTAACTACAGTGGGAATAGTTCGGGCGAACGCCTATTGTGCGCTTTATACCCACCCGCGCGACAACACGACCATTTGTGGGCGCCCTTTCAAAAACGCGAAATCAGTGCATGATGCGTTGGCGCCAGAAAATTGTGGGTTGCGCCAACCGTCCAAACCTATGGAAATTGCGGCACTCGTCGCACCAAACTCGGTGGGTACGGCCCTTGGCATAAGTTGCACACACCGTGCGTGTAGGCCACTGAAAGCATGTCGCTATAGGCACGACGTGACACCCCAGCGTCAAGTTGGCCACTGTGGGGAGCAGTTTTGGGGTGAAAATGCTGCTGTTTCTGTGGCGAACGCACGTAGGAGAGGCGCTCGATGGCCCCCTTGGTGTAGGGCAATGCTCTACTATGGGGGCGCGTGGTGGAATGCAAGTTGCACCGTTTCGTGGGCGGGGTGGCGTGGTAGGGGCGTGGATTTTGATTAATATGAAATTCCATGAAAAATGCTGTGGAAAATGGCATTTTGGCTGGTAGATGTGTGTATCGCTAGGAGGTGGCACATGCCAAGTGTTGGTGGTCCGTGGTCATCCACATACATAACTCTCTCGCGCAACTGAGTACGGGGCTTAGACACGCACTTGGCGCAAAGCCACGAGCCCGATATGGGTGGGCACATGAGGCAGTGAGGGGCAACTTGGATGATCATCTTTGGGGATTTTTTCCGGGGACCCAAAAAATCGATTTTTGATTTTGGAAGATTATTTTCGACGCAGAATTGAACGAGGAATGGCGTGGTATTTTTAACAAGTTTTTCTGAGCAAACCCTGAGAAGTTATAGCGTTTTAAAGCCAAGGGGGTGTTGCCGCGCGTGGCCGACACTGATGCCATGCCAGTATCTCAACGCGACATGTACTGGCCGCCGCCCACACGGCTGCACCCCAACCAAATGCACCCGAGCCCCTCGCCAATGTGTTTCCTCACGCGTTCATGGCCATCCCTCCATCCGTTTGGTTGTCTATTCACGCGCGTCGGCGTTTGCGTGATACCGACCCTGGTTTTGGTGTAGTTTATTGCAGGCGACGCCCATCCACGCACCAAGTGCAGCGTGATTCCCTAGTCAAAGGTCATTAAGCTTCGGTTTGAGCCACTCGTCATGCAGGTTTTATAAAGCCCTCTGAGATTCCAGGGTTTCATCTCATATACCCTACGTTCAGGTACCCTAGACTTGTGAAGTCTTGAGACTGCCGAAAAGGGACCCCAAACTTATGTGCAGGGGTGTAGTATGACTGGGGGGGTGAGGGCAAATATTGAGAAATTAATGATGCCCAGGAGCATGTGCCAATGCTGTGGAATTGTGGGTGTGTTGCGATGCGACAACGTATTATAGTAAATGCAACTGGGCGGTTGCCAAGCTGCGGGGAAACTGCACCGGGCTAGCACTGCTCTGGCGAGCAAGCAGGTGCTGATGTGCGTGGGGTGTGCAGGTGGTGGAGGCCGCGGTGGCGGCGCAGGGCGACGGGGCAGTGTTCCTCACCCGGTGCCACAAGACCGCCAACCATCGGTGCGCCGCCTGCCCGGCCACGCCTGCGCGCGAGACCACACGCGGTGCTGTCTCGGCATGCCACCGCCGCGGCCACGGCTGTTGCTTCTGCTGAGTCACATGGCATTCGACCTGCAGGCACCTTGCGAGTGTGTTTTGGCTACCGACAGACGATGCGCAGGATCAGCTGGCCGCCATTACCGACCATTTTGGGATCAAGTCCGCCCCCCCCCCCCCCCCCCCCCCAATGTCTCACAGGCCCGCTCGCAGGGGCTTTGCTGGGCTCGCCTGTGCGCGCGCCGGCCCCTCTGACTGCGACACCGCACCGCCACCAGGCTGGACAGCGGCGCGGTGATGTCGCGCTGCTCGCGATGCGGGTCGGCCGCGCTCGGCAAGATCGACCGCGATGAGGCGGCTGCATCGGAGGAGGTGCGGCGCCCTCCCACTGGCAATGCCCACCATACCGTGTGAACAGCCATGTGGCCACGCACAAAGTCACACAGTCACACAGTCACACACACACGCACACACACGCACGAATATCGCTCATGCTGGGGCATGCATAAATCCAGCGAATCGCTGCACATGACGTGAATGCTGCATGCTCACGTCTCCCACCGGCTGGCCTGGCTGGACCGCTGCGCACGTTCGCCGCCTCCTGCAGGTTCCCGAGCGCATGCTGGACATTGTCCAGGACTTCTGGCAGTGTTCGGAGTGCCGCAAGGTGCGGCGCGCCAGTAGTGCCGGATAGTTCCTCCTGAGCGCCTGCAGATAGGCGCGCCGGGTGGATGTTGAGGTCTCCCGTGGCTGTGTTTCACAACGGTGGCTAACATGCGCATTGCTTTGTGCCCGCTGCCAGGTGTTCTGGGTTGGCCCCAAGAGCCAGAGCGCCATGACCATGATCCGCAGGGTGTTTAATTTATCCTTGGAATGATGGGATTATTGCGCATTTCACCATGTCGCGGTGTCTGTTCAGGCGCCAAGCGGTGGTGCAGTCATCACAGTGCACATATCTCGTTGTTACTGAGGGGATTCCTTGGTGCGCGCAGATTGCACGGCGTGACGTTGTTCAGTCTCGCTTGCTGCAATGTAAACGCTGTCTGGGTTGTGTGGTTAGAGGTTTGTCACGCGCTAGAGACAGTCAAACATACTGCATCGTAACATGAGGAGTCATCTGCGCAGCATGTGGACGTGAAATTGTTGGTTGCTAGGCAACACATCATACAGATCAGACATCCTCCACGCTACAGCGACGGATCCAGCACTCACAGTCACACACACACACACACACACACACACACACACGTTTTGCTGCTACGGTGCACAAAACTAGATAATCAAGGCTACTCTCTAGTGGCTCATCTTTCTGAAGAGGTCATGAGGCAATGTGTCGGCAACCTCACAGGGGGGCGCGTACATGGGTGTGGAGCAGATGTCATGCCACTGAGTAATGGCGGTGTCTGTGAAAACGCCGCTGCACTTCCATTGCTCCAGTGAATAAGTGGTTGGAGGGCGGCGATGAGCCCTAGAATCTCGGTGGCAGACGTCTTGAAGTGGGCGTCTAGTGCGTCCTGGCGGCACGCCCAGTGCCCGACGTGGGCGATGACCCGCGCCGACCTGTAGCGGTCCCAAAGCCACTGCGCGAGGGACTCGCGTCCGGAGTGGCTGCCGACCCGGTTAAGGGGAGTCGTCCGGGTGCCGGAGTCGGGGAAGGCGCGCGCGTAGGCAGCCTTGAAGGCCGAGTTGAAGGCCGAGTACGGTGTGGAAGTGCTGGGCCCCACGCGGGAGGACATGGGGGCGGCCAGCAGGCGGCCGCCCGGCGGGAGCGGGTCGGAACACTCGGAGGTAGTCCTCGAGCATGTAGACCGGGCGGACGGCCAAACAAGGCACGTGGTCGGGGATGTAGGCGAAGCATTCATGCCGGGCGTCGACATTCTTGTCGATGTTCACGCGCAGGTGGATGTAGCGGCAGCCCAGTTCGGCGTCGAAGAGCACGCAAATCGCGTTGAGCTCCGCGTAGGACGAGATGGCGCCGGAGCCGGACACGTGGTTTTCGCAGGTGAGCACGGCGGCAGCGGCACAGCGGAGGCACCCTAGGTTCAGGAAGGTAATGCACAATAACCGCTAGTGCCGGCCGAAGGCCGACGACAGAGAAAATCCGCGATGCAGTGTATCGCGCAGAGGTCCGGGATCCGAATAGGGAGACTACGGCCCTTGGCGGGGCGATTTATTCGGCATTCCACCTGACGCCCTCGTTCTTGCACGGGTTCACCGCGGGACGTCCATTGCAGCGAGGCGCAGGTGCGGGAGTCGGCGGCGACGCCAATCGGAGATTATGGCCGCCACGCGGCCCGCGATGGTGGAAGGAGCGACGAGCGACCTGTCGCTCGTGCAGTGATAGATGCATCCCCGGATTATAGGCGGCCAATAAGGGTGGCGGGCACGGGCACGGGCGGGGTGGCGCTACGCGTAGTGCTGCAAGAGGAACAGTAGTCGCGTAGACTGTTGCGGTAGGTGTCGGTGGTAGCGGAGCGGAGCCGAAGATCCTCCAGGCCATGGATGTCCGCTAGCCGGCGGCGCTGCTCGGGGACGAGGTGGGCGGTGGGGACCGCGAGTGCACCACACGCAGTGCAAGTGTAAAACTCGGGCACGCCTGTGTCCCGCGGACCGAGCGCACAAAACCGTACAACAGCTGGGGCATGCGTAGAGGTCCCGGGGACCATCGCCCCAGAGCCGGGGCAGCTCGCGCCCGGGTGGCCTGGGCGGAGAGGCTGTCGATGGGGCCAGCAGGGGCACATGAATCGGTACGGCCCCCCAGGTGAAGAAGCCCCGGCACACGCGGGGCGCGGGGACCGGGTTGGTCCAGCTGACGTCCCTCCGTTTCTGGGAGGTGAACATAGCCTGGCCTCGGCGGAAATACGCGACGACCTGTGCGCCTCCCGTGAGGCGCCACCACGGTACCTCGGCCCAGACCGGGAGCACGAAGGCGCCCGCCGTGGTCGAGGGGGCGGTGGCGTAGCACGCCCAGAAGAGGCGGAGGATGTCGCGCATGGCGGCGAGGGGGGGGGGGGGGGGGCGTAGACCCGGCGCCCCGCCCAGTTCTGGGCGATGCAGTTGTCGATTGCCGACCAGAAGGCGGCGCAGAAAGCGTTGCGGCCGAGGGGATCGGAGCAAACGTCGACGTGGAAGGGGCCGCAGGGGGTCCATCCTCCAGCGCCCGGAAGATGGCGACGATGAGGCGCCAGTCTTGGTCGTCGATGGCGCCACGAAGCCGAGACAGGCAGTCGGCGAGGTTGTTCTCCTCGGCGGCCCGGGATGTGTCGGGCGATGAGCTTGACGTCGTAGCGCTGCATGAGGCTGAGAAGCCGCAAGACCAGCGCGAGGGAGTCCGGGTGAGGTGAGGCGCCCTTATTGTTGTCCGCACCCACGTAAGCGGTGTTGTCAAGGCGGTAAAGAATGTTGCTGCCGGTGAGCTGGGCGCCGATATGCTGGATGGACCAGGGGACCATGAAAAAGAGCTCGCGGATGTTCGCAGAGGTGCCCCATCGCTCAAGTCGCATCGTTGTGAAGGCGTAGTGGAGGCGGAAGTTGTGCCACATGACTTCCTCCGCCCACCTCGAGGCGTCCGATGTAATGACCTCGAAGCCCGCCGAGCCGTCCAAGGGAAGCGCTAGGGGTCGATGGGGAGGCGAGGGACCATGGCATTGGTCCACAGACCCGGGAAGGATGGGAGCTGACGCGGCGGTAGCTGCGTTCGAGGGGCTGGATGGGATCCGAGGAACGACGCGCCGGCTGCCAGGGTGTCACGCCACCATAGGAGGTCCGAGCGCGCCGCACAGTCCAAGACGTAGGGTTCGGCGGGGTCCCAGCCGTCGGTTGGGTAGGCCGAAGCGAAGTTGACGAGGCAGTCACGTGCGCGGTAGAGGCTAACCATGTTGGCATGTTTGGGTTGGACGACCGGACAAAACCACTGGACTTTGCCGATGAAAGAGGCCAAGTACCTTAGGCAGCTCTACCATAGATGCAAACCTCGGTCATGAGGTCGTTCGCGCGGACTCTGAGCTTGTCGCATCGGGCCGCGGAGACGGCGACGGCGCCCCAGACCGTGTCGATGAGGACGCCGACGAACTCGCAGCGAGTGGAGGGCCAACACTCGTTCTTGGCCAATTTGACCGGGAGGCCGTACTTGTGCAGCGTGTTGACGGTCGGCAAGTAGCGACTAAATCACCGTGTTGCCATGTGGATAAGAAGCTGTCGAACTTGAGGAAGAAATCATCCAGGTAACTAAGTGCCCGCGACGTCGAAATTTGCGTACGATCGAGGGCTATGAGGACCCGGGTAAGCAAAACTGGAGACCCTCCTTCCGCGGGATGTCGCAGATGACATGAGCCCAGCGTTGCCGCAGAGCCGATGCATGGCGATTACCGAACGGGACGTAGCGGTAGCGGTAGTACTATTTCGTGACCGAGTGCTGGAAACCTTGGTAGTCGCAGTCCGAAGAGGCAGTGGCCGGCATAAGAAGGCGTCGGTGAGGTCAACTTTGCCGAGGGCGTCCCCCGGCTGCAGAGACTCAAGTACTACACCTTGGATATCGCTGATGGCAGGAAATAACCGGGCCGCCCGGGCTAAAAAATCATTAACACCAGGGTTGGGCATAAGGCATAAGTTATTCCTGGAAACTTATGACATAGCATAAGTGGTTATGCCTATGAGGAAGTCATATCGAAAATCGGCACAAGTCCCAGGCATAAATGCCCGGCATAAGTGCCGATAAAACCCGCAGTTGGCTCCCCCGCACACCGCGTACTGCTCGTACATACAGTACCTACGTACGAGGTGGCACTATGCCACTATCCGAGGCGATAATGGTAGTACAAAAGTACATCCCTTGTCCGCTCGGTAGAGCGGTCGTCTCGTATGCGAGAGACCCGGGTTCGATTCCTGGCTGATATATTTCGGCAATATCGGCCCGGCGTGTCCCGGGTTTACCCGGTTCGTGCATTAGCCCTTCGGGGTTCGAATGAGGCAATGGTCCTACGACTACGACCTACGACTGCAGTTGGCGCACGAGGTCAAGTGCTGGGGCGGCTTCGGCCGATGTCCCGGGGCGAACTTTACTTTACTTTAGTACAAAATTACAAATAATATACTCTTGATGCCGGAACACAGAAGACCGCCGCAGAGGCAATCTTCCCGCCGGATCGCTATCCAGCACCTTGCCAGCAGGCGCACACGCGCCCGCCATGACGACACCAACACCCCCAATGGGCAAGGACGGCGCAGCGCTGACGGGATCCGCCATGTCGACATGCGATAGATGGAAGCTCCTACTGTCGCACCATACTGCAGTTCGCAACGAGATTTGCTCCGGTACGGGCGATGGCGGCTCCTCACCCGCCGCTGGTGAGTAGACACCCGCCGCCGCACCACCCACTGCGGCCGCTGCCACCACCACCGCCCTAACAACCGACGCTTCCCGGCTTCCGATAAGCCTGAACGCGGCGCTTCGGACACACGAATTGCTGAGGACATTCGCCGCGCGCGCGCACGCATTGAGCTGGTGAAGAAGAATCTTAGGGCGTCCTGAGGATCGCACGCGACCCGCAGGAAGTCGCCTTACTGGGGCTTCTTCGTCGACAACAATTTCTAGGAGGCTGACGACTGCGAGGTTGTGGGTGGCTCGTCCGCTGGAGAGGCAATATGCTGTATTTTGTGTTTTGGCTCGAAAACCAACCAGCTGCACCCGAAGTTTCCGAGAGAGGGGCCCTTCTGTGCGACTGTGGAGGAGCTGAGCGCCAATAAGACGTGGGCTGAGCCGATGGCTGATGAGCTGACCGATCGTCTCGGTTCCCAAGCTGTTCCCCAAGTACGAGCTGACATACAAAGGTCGCGGTGGCGGTCTATTTCGGCAACTTCCGCACTTCTTATACTATAAATTATGGCATAATTATGTTATGAGCATAATTATTCCGAAATTATGTCATAACATAAGGCACAATTCCGCTTATGCAGGATCACAACATAATTATGTACTTATGTCACAAGTACTTATGTTATGACATAAGCGACCCAAGGGTCACTTATGCCCAACCCTGATTAACACCGGATTGTTATTGAAGTGCACGACGTTGCGGACCTTGTACGCTGGTACGGTCTTGATGATGCACGCAATCGGGTTGACGATCCACGGGAGGTAGCGAATGAAGGGGCCCTTCACATACGCCTAGCGCGATGATGCGATCGAAATCGACTCCGGCGGCGTAGTTGTTGTCGAAGCACGACTTGTAGTTGTTTTTTCGGGAGCCGGGGGGCGGGGGGGGGGGGGGGGGGGGGGCGTCCATAGGAGAGGGGCGCCCCGAGAAGCGGCGCCTTTAGGTTCGATGGCACACAAGGACGAGCATAAGCAAGGCTTCAATGTTTACGCGGAGGCCTGGCGTGTAGACGCCGCGGATGCTGTCCCGCGGCTTGACCCCGGTACCATTCCGCCCAGCCAGCGGCGTGGTTAGGAGGATGCTCCACGTCAGCGTAGGGACGCGTTATCGCCGCGGCACCCAGCCCCATGTATGTAGCGGCGGTTCGAGGCCGTCCGGGATGAGCACGAGGGTTTGAAGGAGCGCCGCACGACGTGGAGCCTGTCAAGAAAGACTAGTAGCTCGGCTTCGGGAGCGCGGAGCGAAGCGGCAGTTAGACCGAGTCCGGCAGCCAGCTGCGCGAGCATCAGCTTCTAGTAAGCCGTGCCGTCATTAGAGTAGATGGGCATGCAGTCGGCGCCGTCCAAGTCGGCGTAGGCTGCAAAGATGTGGACGCTCGCCGCCGCGGAAATTCGGATGACCATTGGGGTGTGGTCGACGCCAAAAAAATGCGCAGCAGCAGAGCGGGAGCGGTGAGCTGAGGGGTAGAATCTGTGAGACGCGAGCTCCACGGGCCCCACGTCCGCCCTTGTCACTGGTCCGCGGAGGGACCGGCGGGTAAAGGGGTGGCCAGCTTGCCCACCAGTGCGTGAGGGTGACGGGGCAGGGTTGAGTGCTAATCGGCTCGTCCGCCGCTGGGTGATGGCTGGTCTTGTGGTCGCCGATGTAGTAGGCGCATGCCTTGGGGCTCGACGGGGCGGGGTTCGGGTTGGAGCGGCCCGGGGCATGAGGGGTCGGTGCCCTGAGGCGGACTGCGTTGCTGCGGAGCTCGTCCGGCCGGATGGTGTTGAAGAGACCGCGCGCGGCGGAGATTAGCAGACTACGCTGGAGGTCGTAGTGTAGGTGCAGGAGCCACCCCCTCACGGAGCAGGTCCACCTGCTTGCCTTGCAACCGAGGGAATTACTAGTCGAACGTGGACAACTACTCGCGCGAGACTAGTTACGTGCGGCGGCACCGTTGCGTATTAATAACTACGCGTAGACCGAGGGCAGGTTCAGCAGGGCGGGACCGCCGTCGCCGTGCTCTCATGCCTTCCGAATGGCGTGAATGAAGCGGATGCGGCCAATGACGCCAAGGATGGTCTCCACGTGCCGCTTGCCGTTTTGGGAGTTGTCGAAGATCGGCGAGTCGACCACGTGCAACAGTTTCCAGTGCCAGGTGAGCATGTTGACGAGGTAGGCCTCCATTTGGTGGCGGTTGGGGTTGCCACGGGTTGGCAGGGGGCTAGTAACCGTGGAGCTCATGCCAATGTCGGGCCTTGTCGTCGATCAGCCTAGCCGCCAATAAGTCGAGCTGCGCCCCATACGCCCGGTTGGCGAAGTGCATTGGAGAGCTGACGGGGCGGCTGCACGCGTCGAGGTGGACCTTGGAGCCTTGGTAGGACTTAATGTAGGTGCGGCAGGACGTGTTGCCCCAGCGGTGGGTTGACGCACATGTGGACGAGAGCAGCTCCGCGGGCGTCGTGTAGTTGCTCGGGGCTGCCTGCCTCCGGAGGGAGCCTCGGAGCCGTCAGGACGGCGCGAGGCGCACCGGCCTGGGCTTGGGCCTTTTGGGATTGGATCTCCTTAACTAGCTAGTCGAGCTTTGTCGGTGAGGGCAACGATAGCCTCGGCCAATTCGTTGTAGTCGGCAGAGGTTAGTAACGGTGAACGGGGCAGGTGGGGCCGCGGGGTCCGATTGGGCCGGAGCGGGAGCCGGAGCTTGGGCTGGCGCCGGAGCCGGTGCCGGCGCTGGCGGCGTTGCCTGCGGTAGGCTCGCGGGGGTAGTCCCATCCGCGATACCACGTGTCGGTGCGCGCTCGGCTGGCGGGGCCTTCAGCATGCGGATCGACCGGGCCGTGATTGTGGTCGGTAGCATGTCAGGTTGTGCGGGTAGGCGGTAGTATTGCGGGACAGCCGGTTCGCCCGAAACAGTAACTTCGTCGGTGAGGATTAACCCCCAACGGTCGAGCACACCAGAGCAGAAATCACAGATCACTCAGGTGGCTGAAGGGAGGTCATCTCCCAGCGCCTCGGCGGCACGAGCGGCCCCGATAATGGCGGCGCAAGTGGTGCAGTCGAAGGTGTGGACGCCGTCGGAAGGATGGTCGTCGCTCATCTTTGCCCGTGTTTGGTGAGACCATCATCGTCGTGTGCCAGCACATGGAGTCCATGCTTGCTGTGGCTCTTGCAGTAAGGGAGGCCGTTGCTGCTGCGGTACGGGCACCTCTGGCCGTTCACTTGGGCTGCCATACAGCGGGCGGCCGAGTCGTCCTCTAGGACGCGCAAAATGCGGCCCGTGTAGTCGAAGAACGCGGTGCGGTCGGCATCTGTCAGTCGAGCGATGGTTTCGCGGTGGGCCAGTACCCGAGAGAAAAGCATCGTGCTGGTCAAGTGGAACCAATCAGTGTGGTGGACATTGGTGCGTTGCTGTGCAGCCAGTTCGCCCAGTGCACATGATTGAAGGTGGCATACATGTCGTGAGCATGTTCCTCATACAACTCGGCTCGTGTAGTCTCGGTGGCGGCTCGTGTAGTGGGGCGAGGCGCAGCTTCATGATGACTTGTTACGTTGTTGGTTACATATGCTGAAATTACTGGCTATTGTGAATAACAACCCTGGCTGCCCCCCCTAGTTTCCAACATACGCAACGCGTTTCTAGACAGCCCCGGGAGCAGCCCTGGGTGTGCGGGCAGTTGGGTCCCATCACGGATCCAACTACCAATTTCTAGTCATTGTAACTAATCATTGTAACTATATCTTATTTTCTTATTATTTTTGGTCTTGAGCTTCTTTAGCCTCATCGTTCATCTCTGCAGAAAACTGGTATAGCCCAGGCCCACAGGCCACCACCACGCATGTCACGTGCGAAACGATGAATCCAGAGACCCAGTATTCATCGGACATTCGGGACACAATTTCATATATTCCGGCATTAACGCAAAATCACGGAAGAAAATCCATTCTTATTGCCTAAATCTGCTCTGGTGCACTAATATTCGGACGAAATACTAGTGCGCCGATATTTAGGTACCGGAATTTACTTGTGCACCGATAGTCAGGTACCGGAAGTTACGTCTGAATTGGTATCTAGGTAGTGGGATTTACCGGTGCACCAACATTGAGGGGGGCGATTTTACCGGTGCACCAATATTTACGAACTCAATAAAATCAAATAAAGATCGGATCAACCGGATCAAGAAACAATTCTTGATCTGTAGTTTCCGAATATAACCAATTATTGATCTTTTATGTCCCAGGACCGCGATGCGGAGCCTTAACCACAGCAAGCATCATCAATTTACCACAAAATCATCATCAAAGCAACAGTCAGTGTCGAACCGGAAAATAAATTCAGAACACCCGAGCGGAGGGCGGGCGGGCGGGAATAGTAAGGATTAGACGGTGCCGGTACATGACACGAGAGAATGAATGCTACTCAGTAGAGGCCGCCTTGGACCGCCTTAATTAATACCCTGGCGGGCCAATCAGGATTAGCAGCAATGAACAAAACCGGCACTTTCAGGCCGCGTGCTTGTTCACCTGATGATTGCTCTCCGCAGCTGCTGCGTATAGTCGCTATAGCTACATCCACGACGTCTGAAAATATATTTACATCGGGGCTTTCACAAAAACGCACTACAAAGAGAACTAAGAGCAATTATGAGAGACGTCTGAAAACTTTCTACTTACTGACGGCTTATACTGTTCAGAGTAGAATACAGATCTTCACTGGTGCGAGTTACAAAAATAAAACCAGTAACAAATCCACCGCTAAAAGCAGGACTTAAGATCCGCATAAAAGATCCTTTTGCTGGTGCGAATTACAAAAAGGGATAAAAAGGGTAAAAAGGGATAAAAGATCCTTGTACTGGTAGGGATCACAACTGAGGTGGTAGATAGTGGTAATGGTCGCTACGGCGTTTTAAATACCGCCGGTTCCAGCGCCGCACCAGGCAGGATAAGATGTCCCTGCCCCAATCCGCTAACTCCCAACACGTTTATTAAGTTGCGCCCCTCAAGCCGTCAAATGCCCAGCCTCCGCTGCGCCGTTCAAATGGCGAGGGCACTGCTGTCGGCGCTGCTGCTGCCTGCCGTCGTGCTAGGCACTACGAGTGCCAGAACGGGTACTCGGCTACACAACGGCGTGGCGGATGCTACGCGTACTCGCACGACTAGCCCCCCGCCGGCGGCCTACACCTATAGGCGCCTGGACGGCTTTCTTCCTGGTGACCACCCTCTCGTGAATACAGGCGCACCCCAGACTCGACCCACATGCCGACGCGTTGTCGTGAACCCTGCCGACGAGTCTCGGCCCACCGCTGTAATCCCTCTGGGGATGTTGATGGCCGAGACTCGGGCCCTCTTAGACCAACGGCCAGGCGGGTCGCCCGCCCGAGATGCCGGGTACCTGTTGCGACTCCTCGTACTAAGCATTTCGTCGCGCTCTACAGTCGCGACTGGTTGCTTAGACCCGCCTTCGGGTACAGAAAGTCGCTGCAACAAAGTCGCGGTACACATTCCGGCCGCCCAGCCGCCGCAGCCGCTGCGACAGTGCCGCGCAGGCTGTGCTCGAGCCAACGGCCTTCTTGGCTCGTGTCTGCGTATCCACCCGGGTGTGCCGGCTGCCCTGACGCCGTGACGCTCCTGCTTGCGCCGCTCGCAACCAGCGGGGAATGACTTGCGCGAGGGCCTCTACACCGTGGATGGAGCCAGGGCGCAGTGTGACAGTGACGCGCGCTGCGAGGGCTTCACGTTTGCGGTGCCCCAGCAAGGGCAGCGCCCGAGCTCACCGGCCGAGGAGGCAAAGGTGCGGGCTCCCCGAGCAGGGCTCGTAGCATCAGCTGCTTTGGCCATAGCATTATAATAACTACTTTTGGCATGAATCCAATTATGCATCATAGCCACGCCGTGCCCTGGACGCCGTGCCCATCATAAGTCCACTTATGCACACACGCGTCACTCCATGCAGCACAGGTGCAGGGTCGCATGGGATGGATGCAGCAGCAGGCAAAGGCATTAGCGGGGGCATGGCAGGTTTGAGGAGAGTATAGCGGTTCCACATATACGATTGCGGCGCCACTTGCGGTAACGGATTTGCGGGTCATCGACATGACAAATTGCTATGCACCATCGAGGCAGAGATTCCATGGTGTACTCGAGATGTATTTTTGATGTATTTGCAGAGAGGTATGTGTTTCGTGCTTCACGGAGGGTTAGTAGCAAATGTCATACGCGGAACCCAGCGCGTGGACATGATGCACACCGATGTCATGATAACGTCATCACGCACCACATCACACCACAGATGCAGGCATGCCACACGCCTCCCGCTGCCGGCATATCCGCGTGGCCATGCCTGCCAGCAGTCCCTATACCCCATGCTGCAACTCCCGGGCTGTGCCGCCACCCGCGTGAGAGTGTGTCAGGCGCGGCAGGTCTCAGGCTTGTGGTGGTGGCAATGCTGAGAGAACACATCCCGCTGCCCCGACCCCTTCCGCGCCAGCCGCATGTGTTCTTCAAGTCCAGCGCCGCGGCTGTAGCGGCCCCTGGCTGGGTGTCCTACCTGAAGGAGTCGCCGCCGGAAGTGCCAGACCTCAACTTCACCGCAGGCGGCCTGCGGGTGCAGCTGCGGCGCGGGTCCCATACGGTGCAGCGCCTGATGTGCGACCCCCCCCCCCTCTTCGCCCCACGGCTTGCATGGCTTGGACACTATATGTAGGTATAGGAGGTATAGGCATGTGGGGTGCGGCACTGTTTGCATTCATGTGTGAATTGCTTAGCGGCCACGGGGGGCCTCTCCGCGGGATGTGGGCAGAAGGGGGGGGGGGGCAGAAGGGCCGGGCATTGGCGCCAGTGCTGCCCCTAGCGCCGTGGAAGCTTTTCCCCCATTGCGTCAGCCCGCGCCTCACCGGAATGACACTGGGACTGCAGCCAGCGTGCGGTCCATATCACCGGCAGCGGGCTAAGTGCCCGTCATTCCGCTGGTTCCGCTGTCCCCGCGTATCCGGGTCGCAGGCTGGAGGCGGACGACATGCCGCCGCACAACTTTTCGTTTGTGCCTCCACTGAAAGGCTGGAACCGCCCCGAGCGCGCCGTCCCCGGCTGTCACCACCTGGGCGACCTCACGCTGCGCGTGCGGCCGCGGGACGCCCCCGCCAGCGCCAGCCCCCGCGACCGCTGGGCGATGTACTCCTCTGCGGCGGTGGGGGCGCTGGGCCAGGTGCGCCCTGCGGCGGCCCGAGGAGTCCGTGCAACCAAAGAGGGGGAGAGGGGGGGGGGGGGGAGCTAATGCTGACGTCGTGTCATCCCCGCGCCGCGCTGCTGGCAGGCCGCCAGGCTGGACGGCCAGCCCGAGCACGTGTACGTGGCAGACGACATCACCTCCCTGCTGGAGGGCGGCGGCGCGCAGCCCTTCCCGCTGGGCCTCCGCGTGGTGGGTCACGCCGGCCGGCGGCATCCGCCCCCCTTGCGGCCCGCGGCTCGGCAAACGGGGACTCCGTTGCGGGATGCACCCATCTATCGGCCCAGGGCGCCAAGAAGTGTTATGTTTGTGTGTTGATGGGAATCGGGGGGGGGGAGGGGGTTATAACTGTGACTGTTGAGCACCCTGCGCAGAGGGAAGGCTGTCAAATGAACGAAGCCTATTTAGATACAAACAATGAAGGAGACACCGCACGATGCCCCGTGAAACCCTTTTTTTTCGTCAAGGAAGTTCTACCGTTGCATTTTACATCTGGTGCACACAGGGAGCAGTGTGGTACGGCATGTGCATGCGCCCCCAAATGTGCTCCCCTTCCGGCGTGTTCCAATGCGAGCGTTCGGGAGAGGGGAATGCGCCGCCGGCCCCCCGCTGGACGCAGCAGCGGCGCACTCAGCCGGCGCGCTGCCCGCAGGTGCGCGCCTATGAGCGTGTCGGTGCCGGCGACGGCGACGGCTTCCTCATCCGCTGGAACATCACCAACGTGTCCGGCCAGCCCCTGCGCGTCGGCGGCCTGGGCTTCACCGCCCCGGCGGACGGCAACACCGACAGTGAGCGCCCTCCCCACCTGCAAGACGGCAGAGAGCAGCCAGACTCACTTCCCACGCTTCTGGGCCTCAGCTCATGAAGTGCAGTTTGTGGTCTGGCATCAATCTTAGTCTCGCCCGAAAGTACTTGGCAGTAGATGTATGCACGCGTGGGGGATGCGGGGGATGTGTGTGTGGTCAAGTGGAGAGGGGGGGGGGGGGGGGCTTGTATGGCGCACTGGGGACACAGCGCCCTTGCGCTGATGTGTCTTGTACGGACCCGGATTCCGGTGGGGCGGCTCTGAATCAAGGCCGTCGGTGCCAATGCCCGCATGCAGACATGCAGCTGGAGGAGATCGCCCGCACCAACTCGTTTGTGGACCCACACATCGGGGGCCGGCACGGGTTTGCGGAGTGGGTGAGGCTGGCGGGGAACCGCTCCATGCTGGCTGCGCCGCACACTGCCAGCGCGCGGCTTGAGGCATGGGTGAGTGCTTTGCCTACTGGCGCCTGCCGGGAGACCGGCATATCGCTGGAGGGGGGGGGGGGGGGGGGGGGGTCCATTGCCGCGACTCGGTCACGCCATCGCTATCATGGCAAAAGTAGCGGCTGCGTCGAGACTCTACAAACTGCCAAACAACTGGTCGGTGGTGTCCGGCTTGGGGACCTGGGAAAGGAGCATTCATTCTCATTAGCTAGTAGGCTTGCCACCGCCGCACAGGCGAGCAGCCCTCCTTGTCATCATCGGTCAAATAGTCTTTGGGGCGCATGTTGGCACGGGACCTCTGACAGCAGCACGCCCCTGCTGCGGCGCTGCTGCGGCTGCTGCTGGCACAGCGGCCGGTGCTGGAGGACTGCGCCTTTGACGGGTCGCTGAGCGAGTGGACGGTGCTGAGCGGGGCGTGGGCGGAGGAGTGGGAGCTCAACCAGCAGGCGCCCGCCTGGCAGATGGAGCCCCGCCTGGCGGAGACGGGGGTGTGGCCCGACCCGCGGTCGCCGTGGCCCTCCTGGTACGATACCCCCATGCATGCGGCCGGCCTTGGGGCCCACTCCAGACCAGTGCCCGGCCGTCCTCTGCCGCATTACGAATGGGCCATCAGAGGGTGTGTGTGGGTGCGACTAACACCTCTGTCAGCGCCGCTCGCTTTTGTCTTACGACAGCGGCAAAGGGGTTGGTCCGTGTCCTGGTGGTCTTTGCCCGCTGTCACATGGGCACTCACCGCAGATGGCGTCTGCTGCGCTGCAGGCATGGCAACGAGACCATGCGGCTCACCGGCGTTCAGCACTGGAACCCGCCCACCGTGCTGGATCTCGCGCCAGGTGCCCCCACCGCCCCCCCCCCCCCCCCCCCCCCCATTGCCAACTACCAATGCGAGACCGAGCCATTGGGGAAGACATTGGACGTTGTACATTGACATGCGCTTGGGAAGGATGATGGTGCTGATGATGGTGATGATGGTGATGGTGGTGGTGCTGTTGCTGGTGCTAGTGATGACGATGTTGGTGGTGAGGGTGAAGGTGAGGGTGGTGGGGGTGGTGATTCTGATATTGCTGGCATAGCCAGGTCGCTAGGCATGAAGGTCATTGGTGGCGGCGGCGCCATTGGCGCCACTCTACACCATTGGCGGACCGTCCCCTGACACAATGCCCCCTTGTGCCCCACCAGACCAGCACGCCTCCTTTGCCATCCGCTTCAAGCTGAGCAACGGCGGGCCGCGGGCGAGGGACGCCGCCCTCGGCGCCCTCGGGGTGGCGTCCCTGCACGCCGTGCCCGGCTACACCATCTCCACCGACATGGCCAACGCCTCCCTCCTGGTCCAGCTGCCCCCGGGCAGCCCCTTGCGCGTGGAGTCCGTGACGTGCAACCCGCCCGGGGTGCTGCAGGCCGGGCCCCCGGTGCGGGTGGGCGAGTACGTGGAGGTCACGGTGCGTGGCGCCCGGCGGGGGCGGGCGCGGCTGGCAGTGAGGCTGAGCGACGGGAGTGAGGCCGTGGCGCACTACCACGTGCTGCCAGCCTTCAGCGAGCAGGTCCTTCCATCTTCCTCCCCCCCCCCCCCCCCCCCCCCCCCGGCTCTCCCTGGTTCTCTTCACTCAGGCCCATCCGCGCTCATCCCCTAGATGATCCTCCCAGCTACCTGGCCGATGCAAGAGATCATTTTTCAGAATCTTTATGTTTCTGTATTGGCATGGGCAGACATGTGTACGCGCGCGCGCGCGTGTGTGTGTGTGTGTGTGTGTGTGTGTGTGTGTGTGTTTGTGGGTGTCGGTGTCGGTGTTTTTTTATGTACGCCTGGGGCTGTTGACACCGACACACACAACTGTCCGCCGCCGTCTGAGCCACAAACAGGAGCCGCCGTCTGAGTCATTCCTCACAAAGATGTACAGTGTTGCAGTTTTAACTCACGCCGGCAGGATTAGTTTAGGCCCTGGCTACGCTTGGTGCGCAATCCCAGGCTGCGGTGCCAGTGGTCAACACCGCTGATGCGCTGCCGAGTGGGTCGCGCAGGTGGCGCGGCTCGGCCGACACTGGGCAACTGCTGCCTGGCTGCCGCGCGAGTTTCCCGACCCCTTTGGGCGCAGCGCGAGTGTGATGCCGTGGGACCGCGAAGACGGGCGCCACATCTTGCAGGTCCCCCCCCTCCCCCCAAACCCTGTGCCTTCATGTTCACGCAACCACCGATGTCCCCTGGTCACATGTCGGGCGCAGAGGCGACTCACAGCAGCGCCGTCACGCCACCCTGCTCCAGCTCGGGGATGCCGCACACATGCCAGTGCTGAAACACAGACGGCGAATGCCTGCACAGGACTCGCGTGCGTACATCGTCGGCTTGAGCGATGATGCGGGAGCGGGGAACAACCTGGGGTTTGCCACAAAAGTCAACTTTGCGCCCGTGCAGGTAGGTTGACAGAGCGGCACATGGAGTGGCCGTTCCCTGCCGCCGTGAAACTCGGGAGCGAATTCGGATGTTGGTGAATTTGCAAGACGGAGGTTGACGGTGGCTGCGCCCTGTGGCGGCCCCACGGCTCGCAGGCGGAGGTGGCGAGGGTTGATGAGTACATCCGGTGGACGCTGTACGGCACCAAGCCGGGCGTCGCGCAGCCGCCGCTGCTGTCGCTGCAGGACCCGGACACCGACGGCATCCGCATGACGATGTTCTACTACCCGGACCCGCTGCCGGACGGCGCCGCCGACGCCCTCCCAGATGCGGACCAGTCCATGGGAGACAGCGGCGGCCGCGCGGCCGGGCCCGCATTCCCGCTACCCGATCGCCCGTGGATGGTCGCCAGCGCGATTGGCAACTCGAACCCGTATGCGCTCTCCGACGCTCCGCCGGCCGGCAAGCTCGGTGTGCCCTTCCCGTACAACTACACAGAGATGGACAAGTGCCGCATGCCGGTCAGCGGCCCTATCTGGTGCATAGCGCCCGCGATGGCCAACGCGACGTACCGCGGCTACAACGTGCCGCACCAGACCGCGGTGTACTGGGCCATGTACCGGGTGGCCCGCTTTTACGACCGGTGCGGGGCCTTTCTTCCCCCCACCCCACACTGCCACCACCACCGCCAGCACCCCCCCCCCCCTCTCCCAACAAGTCCCATCCTTCCTCAGTTGATGTGGGCTACACACATGTACTCTCGTTGTCAAGATCACTATCCCTGGCTAGCCATATCTACACCGTTCCCTTTATCCATATTTATATCATCTTTCTCTTTCTCTACATCTATTGTTATCTAACCCCCTCTCCCTACCCGGTTTACTGTCCAGCACACCTTTAGCGATTGCCCTCTCCCACTTTTGTGCCCATATCCCCCAACGCCACGTGCCCCAACATCCCTGGACGGCGCGCCGCTGCCTTGACACGCGGGCATGCTTCCTGAATACCCGCGACCCAGGATGGACACCGCGCATCCGTGGCAGTGGTACCTGGAGAGGGCGTTTCGCACCGTGAAGGCCCTGGGCAGCCCCGGCGTCGGCTTGATGGACGGGACGGTGTTCCGTGAGGTGCGCGCCCGCGTTCCACCTTGCTGACCCCGCTATGCTTTGCCGCATGTTGCAAGCTGGGGCTGCCGTAGCCAATGCGCACGCACTCCGCTGTCTCTCTGGCCGAGTGGCATGCCGCGCTCAACTCAAACTCGCCCGCCTGACGGTTCTGCTGACGGGGTTTGGTGCCGTGCCTTAATGCCGACTTGTGCAGGTGCTGTACGCGCTATGGGAAGAGGGGAGGTGGAACGAAACGATCGCCGGCTTTGCACGCGAGGTACGGCTGTGGGTGGGCGCATCACCCGCCATCACTCGAAAGCGCACGGCCACCCAAGCGGCCTCACGGCCGCCCGCCCCCGTCGCAATGCACCATATGCATAGCTGCCGCCCTTCCGTGCTCGGCTACTACCCGGTACGGATACGGATACGGATACGGATACGGATACGGATGCGGAAGAAATTAATTATACGAAAGCGCCTCGCCGGTCGCAATCCAGAAGCAGACTACGTACGTATAAGGATTATATAACCAAAGTGACTTCGTGGTTCCCTTGGCTCCTTCTTGGTTCTTGGCTCCCTGTCCTCCTGCTCGACCTTGGTTTCAGGCTTGTGTCTCTCTTTTGCTGGCAACCTTTCATGGTTGCTGTTAGTTCTGTTTGTAGTGCGCTTTTGTGAAAGCCCTTATGTAATAAACATTATATAACCAAAAATCCTACGAAACGGAGAAAGCACCCCCAAAATTTCTCCCACAAGTGAAATTTCACGGCTTTTTTTACGTACAAGTATATGGCTGTCAATATCAGCAGTACGCGTCTGCTCGCACCCATCGCTTTTCTGGAAGCGGTTCACATCAGCGTAGCGTGGCCATTCACCGGCCGGCACGCAGCACCAGCGCTCCCCGGCCTGCTGCTGTTGATCGGACGAGCGGCGATGTTGCGTAGGTGGAGGATGCGATGCGGCTGCGGGCGGACGCGTGGACGGAGGAGCAGTTCCCCTACGGCTCGGAGTTCAACTTCGACACGACGGGGCAGGAGGAGGTGTACGTGTGGCTGTCGTACTTTGGGCACACGCGGCCGGCGGCCCGCACCCTGGAGGCCATCCTGGGCTACATGCGGAGCCTCCCCAACTGGGCATGGAACGGAGGGTGCGGCCTCGCCGATGCAGTCACCACTGATCGCAGGAATAAGCAGTGCCCATACCCTAACTTTCTAGCGGTATACGCCGGCCGCCAAACGCTTGGATGATGGCGCCAGTAGTTGCCGGCTTGCCTTAGATGGGTAGGGTGCTTACCCGGCTTTCGCAGAACAGGTTGCAATCCCGCGCGATGGCAGATCGCAAAACATCAGGGTGTCGTTAAACAGGGTGCATGCCGAGGTTGGCGCAGTCTCAGAACAGGGTGGGGACGTGCGACCTCGTGCCGGTTCCCTCGTACGCAACTCTGATCCGACGTCTCATTTGACGCGACGACGGCGATATGCAATTTGCTCGTCCCCCATTTCTACTCGGCATGCCGGCAAGGCCCGCAACATGTGACAACGTCCAGGCAACTAATGAAGCGTCGTAGTTCACGCGCCACGCCAACCGCCGCTCAACAAGCCACTGGTGGCGCGGATCTAAGCCGCACTGCTGATTTCGCACAGCACGCGACGGGGCGCCTACGAGTACTAGCTCGCTAGTATATACAGCTCTCTGCCTGGAGTACGTGGTCGGCAGCCGATATGCTGGCCGGCTGGATGGTGACGGGCAGCCGTCGGCAGCACCCGATACGCCCCCTTGATACACAGCCGCCGCTATCGCCCATCGTCGGCATTTCGCGAGCTCCGGTACAGGTAGTCGCTACCGGTAGTCGAGCCTGCCGAGCGCACGGTCTTGATTCGCAATTGACCGCAAGTTGCAAACTCGGGAAAATCCAGTCGCGTCATTGCACCCTGTTTCGCACAAGCCGGGTAGTTTGCACCCTGTTCTTAGTATGACAAGGCCAGATTTGCACCCCGCCGTTTTGCAATTTTCCTGTGTTTGCTTTTTTCTTATGTCCGCGGTGCCTCCGCCACCAACAACGCAGACGGCCACGCGGCATTGTCATTTTTCTCGAGACCAAGTACCCAAAGATGCTCTTCGCGGAATCCGTTGCGTCAGTTAATTGGAGCATGCAGCAGCGGCATTCTGACCCCCCCCCCCCCCCTCCGCCCCTATCCATCGGGACGACATGTTGTTCCAGGGCGCGGTCGATGGGCGACCTCGGCAACAATGGGAAGTGGTTCGTGAACCGCGGCGTGGAGCGCGGCCTGATGCACTACCGCGCGGGCCTGAATATGATCCCACTTATCGAAGCGTACCGCGCCGACCCGGACGACACCCTCCTGCTGGAGATCGCGATGGGGGCCATGTCGGGGCAGTTGGCGAACATCGACGAGTCGGGCGCGCCGTCCATGATGTTCCACTCCTTCTCCTTTGTCAACGAGTTCGACCCGCACTCGGGCGACTACGGCCTCGGCTTCTTCGGGCATTCGCTCGAGGCGGGCGCGTACTACGTGCACCATCCCATCTACGGCCCCAAGTGCTATCTCTGCGACCACCGGTACGCCGCGCCCCAACTCCTGATGAAACCGTCGCCCTAAGGCATTCCATTAAATTGAGTGGTACGAAATAATACACCCGGGAACTTATGCTGACTAGGGCGCTCAGTTGTAGAGCGAGTGACTACGAATATGTAAGTCGGCGGCTCGAGACTGGCCGGGCCGTGAGAGCTTAGTCGTCACTGCATACTCGTACCGGTACTGTCTCATCTCGTAACAAAGACGCAGTGATTCAGTGCCGGGCTACGTTGCGAATTGAATGAGGACCTGAAAAATGGGCCAACGTGCGGATAGGCGGGCTGGTCCCAGCTCGCCTAGGCCGGCTGTCCGGATTACGAGTACCTGTACCCGTAGTAAAAGTAAAGTTCGCCCCGGGACATCGGCCGAAGCCGCCCCAGCACTTGACCCCGTGCGCCAACTGCAGTCGTAGGTCTGGCATAGCCCATAGACCATTGCCTCATTCGAATCCCGAAGGGCCAATGCATCAACCGAGTAAACCCGGGACACGCCGGGCCGATATTGCCGAAATACATCGGCCAGGAATCGAACCCGGTACCTCTCGCACACGAGACGACCGCTCTACCGAGCGGACAAGGGATGTACCCGTAGTACCGGCAAAACCTTTAACAAGGTACATCCCTTTTTTTTTCCGCCCCCGGGACAGGACTGGCACCAGTGAAACCCTTGCAGCGTCTCTACGACGGCCGTTTAGGCAGCAATCCAGTTACGGAAAGCCCTGGGTAGGCGACGCTCCGTTATAGTCATCAAGCAAATTGCCGAAGCATTTCGCAAGACTAATTGGAGGCCAGTGACGGAATTTCCAACACTGTTGGATCACCGTCTAAAACACTGCCATCAAAATACCCGGCACTGACCACGAAAGGTCCGCCCTACCCGTTTGGGCGTCGGCCCATTCGAGTAATGCGAGTTGGGGCAAGCCCCAACCCGCGGAGCAAAGCATTTCGGGAGTGCGATACATGTGCAACAAAAAAAGCAATGTGAGGGAGGGCCCGACGCCATAGCTGGAAAAATTTACCATTCCCAGTAAAATCCAGGGCGCCGTGAAGGGAGGGGGGGACCCCGCCCAAAATAAAGGCAGTTAAGTCCTCAGGCGTTGACGCACTAACCTGACTACTAATAAAATCCCTGAACTCCGGAACTAACAACCCAAAATTATGACGGTGATACCCCCACCGCGGGCACTCCACCAACATATGTTCGATAGTCTCAGATTCACCTCCGCCACATGCAGGGCAGTGTTCAAGGAACCGCTCAGGCATGGCATGAATCCGGGCCAATCGGCGGGCAGTGGGAAATACTCGGGTGCGTAATTGTATCATAATGTGCAACCCGGCCACAACCCCCGCGGGGACACCCACACCGTACTGTGGCAACGGGTTTGACGCATAGGACGCCTGGACATACATACCCCAGGTGTTATTGCGTGCTAACGATGCCGACGATTCGTAACGCGCCCACACCGATGCCTTTACTAGTTTAGCGGCATCGCGCGCGGCTAGTGACCTCCACTCAAGTGGAAGGTGCGCCCCCTCAGCTAGCCCTACGTTCGCCCTAGCTAGTCGATCTAACCACCGCACAGTCCCCGACGTCCACGTGTTAGGGCGCGCCCGACTTGGCTGATCTACTAAACGGGTTATACATGTATTCAAGTCGGATGCTTTAAGGAACGCCCGAGCCCGTGCCGCAGCGGCCGTAGCCTCTATGGGCGCAATATCCAATTCCCGCATCATCGGTGCAGTGGCCACCCCAGGGGAGTTTTTACCTACCCCAATGAGGCAACGCAAGCACTGATTGAGTACGGTTTGTAATTTATTTGCGCCGCTAGTTCTATCCATGCCCCATACTTCACACTCATAAGTTAAAACCGGCAGTACACAGGTTTTAAAAACCGACACACGCACATTAATAGGAATTACGTCCCGTCCACCGACTAATACTGAATCGAGCGCCTCAATAGCGCGTTTACCCTTCTTAACCCGGTCGTCTACTATGTGTTGCATACCTAAATCCGACTTAATGACCGTACCCAAGTACCTATATTCATTTACAACCGGTACCCGTTCCCCCCCAAGCTGCCATCGGGCAGCTTGTTCGCGTAACGTGGTCTCGTCGGAATATCGGCCTAATGCCATCACCCCACACTTAAGTACCCCAAACCCCATAAAATGGTCCTCCGCCCACTGCGAGAAGTGGGCGAACATGGCATGCAGGTTATCGAACGAGCCTGTGATACCAACAGCGTCGTCCGCGTATAACTGACCTGGCACCCTTAGTGGTTGCCTTGCCGCTAATGTGTCAGTGCACCCTGGTACAGCACACCCTAGATGTTCTACCCCATCGAATATATCGTTAATAAATATGTTAAATAGGATGGGGGAAGCGGGGCATCCCTGTCGGAGGCCACGCTCTATGGGTATGGGGTCTGATAGTGTTCCCGGGGCCACCCCTGTCTTGACCCGTACCATACTATCCCTGTATAAAGTTTTAATGAAGGCAAGCATATGACCCGTAACTCCTATGGCTTGTAGTTTTAGGAATAGAAGCTCATGAGGTACGGTGTCATATGCCTTCCTAAAGTCAATAAAACCCGCGTAGGTGGGTAGACCTGCCGCTTGGCGACGAGCCGCGATATCGAATAAGCTGGCGACTTGCATGGGGCCCTCCTCATTCCGCATAAAACCCGCTTGCCAACGGCGGATTATCCCTTTAGCTTGGCAGACGTCTTGCAAGCGTTGGGAAATGACGGTCATAAGGAGTTTCATAGCGGCACCCATAATCGAAATACCCCTATAATTGTCCATAACGGTCGCGTCGCCTTTCTTGGGCACCGATACTATGGCCGAGCTACGCCACTGTCCCCTCGGTACATCCCTTGTCCGCTCGGTAGAGCGGTCGTCTCGTGTGCGAGAGGTACCGGGTTCGATTCCTGGCCGATGTATTTCGGCAATATCGGCCCGGCGTGTCCCGGGTTTACTCGGTTGATGCATTAGCCCTTCGGGGTTCGAATGAGGCAATGGTCTACTGGCTGTGCCAGACCTACGACTGCAGTTGGCGCACGAGGTCAAGTGCTGGGGCGGCTTCGGCCGATGTCCCGGGGCGAACTTTACTTTTTACTAAATAATATTAAATAGTGGTACGAAATAGTGGTGGTCAGTCTACGAAAAATCGGGCGAGTTTCGATTTACGGCCCATGATGCACCGTCCACTAATTGTCAGCATCGTGCATTTCTCTTTTGGGCCGATTTTTACTGCAATACGTAGGTTGTTTGTGGCAAGGTGCGCGAAACACCCCGGGCAGCAAACAGCTTTCAGCTGCGAGCTGCGCTGATGTACGGGTACGACGACTCGATTTTTCCTAGTGCCTCGGGCAAATATGTTGTATGGTATATATACAACACGAGTATACAACACGGCTCGCGTCGGCATCATTAACGGATTTTAATTACATACTACTAATACTACGCGGGCCGCGCCCTAACAGAAGCGCCGCCCTCTAAGATGCTGTAGCTCGCTGAACCAGCATCACACCACCGGTTCCGGCCAGGGCACTGCGGAGGAGCAACCATCAGCCGCCAACCGACCGGGAAAGGAAGATCTTGAGGTACGGGGTTTGGGTATGGGGAGGGTTGCCCGGTGGCGGCCTAGTCCGTGCGGCGGTTGACGTGTAAACCGCGAGGTCCTGGGCGGTGCTGGGACGGTGCCGGGTCCAGCAGGCGACGCCGTTGCGCCTCTTGCTCGGCATGCACCGAGGTATGTCGCAGTCCGGGAACTTGTAGGACGTCCAACCCACCTTGTCATCGCCATCACGGCCCACAGTGCAGCGGGCTTGCTTGGTGGCGTTGTCGTTGCCGGAGCGTTTGCCGAGTTGTCGCAGTCGGACGGAACAGTGGCGGCGGCGAAACGCAACAGAGGGACGGCGATCGGACCAGCGTTGTTCGGCACAGGGACACCAGGGACAGCCGGCGCCGTGACCATGGCACTTCCGGGGATGTCCTGGAACGTGAGGCCATGGGCATGGCGTAGCTTGCCTCGAGTTCGGGACGGGGCTGGTCGGCAGGGCTGACTGACCTGCGCCTGCGGGGCGCAGGTCAGTCGGCCGTTGTTGTGATATTTCAAAAACATTCGAATTCCGATTCAACATCCAGATGCGATCGCACGGGCGCGCCGCCCACACGCGTCGACATAATCATCACATGCCGACGACATATCATCCAGGCAAGGTATTAGACGAGTGCTGGGTGGTATGGGAGTCATACCTGAGGCAGAGTGCCGGCGCCGGTGGATGGCAGCTTTAGCACGTTGAGGTCTCTGGGGACTCGGTGCCATGGTCCCACCTGATGCGGCATGTGTCGTTCACGACAGACTCCGCGACTTCTTCAAACTTCATAGCCCTCTGTTGGCGTAATCTGCCGGGGGCGGCAGGGGCTTGATACGGCCCAGGACGGGCGGCTACACGGCTCTTGAGCTGAATAGGTTGTCGCATGGCGAGCCGGTGGGTTGGGAATTGTGGCCGCTTTGCACTGCCCAATCAGCCGACCCGACCGGTCCCGGACCAACTTAAGTATCCTATTTGGGGCCCTCTGGACCTCCCCTGACGCCCTGGTGGTCATCATGCCAGTTTTGCCCGTAGTACTAGGCCCATACTTTCTGTTGTATATATACAACAAATGTTGTATATATACAACATATTTGCCCGAGGCACTAGCCTGGCGC
The DNA here is from genome assembly GCA_006384855.1 of Tetraselmis striata. Taxonomy (NCBI): domain Eukaryota; kingdom Viridiplantae; phylum Chlorophyta; class Chlorodendrophyceae; order Chlorodendrales; family Chlorodendraceae; genus Tetraselmis; species Tetraselmis striata. The sequence goes on along the minus strand of VCJN01001236.1, from coordinate 32,279 downwards.
CACTCTGTAAATGGTACGGGGTAAGGGTGCCAGCATATATATCCGGTCTTAAATCCCCCGAGCTGATGTACCCGTCGACAAGGTCGTCAACGCCATTTCGTCGACACGCCGCTCCATGCTGCCCGCGCAGCTTCGGGCGCCCGACAGCTCGGCTAAGCTGACGGCGTGGCTCTCGCAGGGAGGCGGCAAACGGGTCGAGCGTCATGGTGACGCCGCGCGACTCGTTCCGCCAGCGCGTCTTCCTGGAGCCGCTGGGCACCTACATCGTGGCGAGGACCGGCCACATCGCGCGCATCGAGCTCGACTTCGCGCGCCGCCGAGTCGCCATTGAGCTCCGGCCGCGCGGCGCCCGGGACAGCAACGCCGGGCGCCCTGAGCAAGGCAACTGCCTGCAGAGCCTGCCGTTCACCAACTACGTTATCCAGGTAACGCAAGCAGTCCTTCCATCATCAAAAGCGGCAATTGGCATGATCTGCACTCTGTGCCCTCCGCGTACAGCCCCCCCTCCAATGTACTGCGAACGGTGCACGTGTTATAATCTTTGCGAGTGTACCCGGGTGTTACTGTAGATCCTGGGCTTTAGGGTTTATAGCTTTAGGGTTTATATAATACCCGTAGCACTCGCTAACATTGCGCATGGAGGGCGGGGGCACATTGGGCCCCACAAGTAATACTTCGGACTGGCAGATATACTCATGGCGCCGGATGACGAATGGCGGCGCCCTCTCTGTACATCGCCCCCTCCAGGTGCAGAAGACCGCACACTCGCGCCCTGGCACAGGATTCCGCCCGGTCGGCCGCGCGGCGCGTGGGATGACCAGCACCACTCACCCCTGGGGCTCCCTCCACTCCGTGGACGCCGTCAGCACCGCCACAGCGGATCACCTCCAGGTGCGGCTGGCGCGGTGGGATCCGCCCCCGCATGCTGCCCCCGGGCTTCTGCGCAACGATAAAAAGGGCGGCAACGGCGACTCGCTTCTGACATATTGCATCTCGCCGTCCATTCATCAAGCACGTCATCGGACCGCGGGCCGAAATGCACGAGGTCGGGTAAAAGTAAAGTAAAGCTCGCCCCGGGTCATCGGCGGAAGCCGCCCCAGCTCTTGACCTGTTGCGCCAACTGCAGTCGTAGGTCGGGCGCATATCCCTTAGACCGTTGCCTCATTCGAACCCCGAAGGGTTTATTATGGTGCGTCAATCAGATGTATAAACCTGGGACAGAGGGCCACGCCCGGTCGATAGTGCCCTCAACTGGGAGAGCCGGGTATCGAACCAGGGACCTCTCGTACAAGAGACCCGAGCGTGGACAGACACCGAGGCATGCCGAAGACTGTCGGCATATTGAGTGCTGTACTCGCGATATCTAGCAGACAGACGGCCAAGGCTTGGCGGGACTGTGCCATTTTCCAGATCTCATTCAATTTCGTGGCCTACCCCGGTACCAAATGAATTAAAGGGCGATGCAAGCTACATGTAAGGCGGTACGAGTATCGGCGCGGAGCGGTAGGACGTAGCTTCTCACGGCCCAGCCGGTCTCGTAGAACCCAGGACCTTCAGGTTCGTACTCGTTCGCTCTACCAGTAGAGCACCCCCGAAGGCGGCAAGTAGGGTATCATGGATCACCTTACCCTGGCCGGCATGTTCTGGCCACCGGCCATGCAGGCCCGGTGCCTTGGTGCCAGCCCTGGGTGATACAGCAGTGCGGAACGCGCCATGTTACAGCGAAGTGCACTCACCCCAAGTGCACTTGCCCGCCTGCTTGCGTGCATCCGTGTGCATCTTCTGTACAAAGTTATTGTCTATGCGCTGTATTAGGCAAAGCAGCGTATCAAGCCTAAACTGCTGTCTTTGCACATGCCCCCACCCTCCCCCCACAAATGTCGCACACCTTTCGAAGCACACTTGGACACATACTTCCTGTGGCGGGCTGCCCCCCGTGGACTCGCAGCATCCAACGTGCTCACCCTCCCCCCTCCCCACCTCTGCACGGCCCCATGCACAGCATGGCACTTCTGACGCGGCGGAGGGGGGCTGACGACCCTGCTCGCAGGAAGCCTGCAACGGAGCCAGGATCGAGTTCAGCTTCCAGTGGAGCCACGCGTACGGCGGCAGCGACGTGGGCGTCGCCACGTGACGGCGGGACCCGGCCACCGGCAATCCGGCCGCAGCCCGCCCGCTTACTTGCCTGCGGCGGTGCTGTTCCGTGCGAGCACCGGCGGGGAGCCCCACTCAGAATGCCCACGCACCACCGACGATGTCGGTGTATATAGTAATAACCTTTATTATAAGAATAAATAACCTTTCATGGTTGCTTGTAGTTCTGTTTGTAGTGCGCATATGTGAAAGCACTAATGTAAAAAAAATAAAAAAATACCAGTTGGTAGATACGAATATACTGCGCTCTGTACGAATTATGATATGTTTCATCCCTGAATCGTCCTTTGACGGCGACCCATGCTAGTACCCCGTGCACTCGTACCACACTGGCAACACTACAGTGATTCAAGGATACAAATAAGCAATACAGCAAAAACATCGCTGGTTATTGCGTCAACACCTGAGTACTTAACTGCCTTCATTTTGGGCAGGGTCCCCCCCTCCCTTCACGGCGCCCTGGATTTTACTGGGAATGGGAAATTTTCCCAGCTATGGCGTCGGGCCCTCCCTCACATTGCCGTTTTTGTTGCACATGTATCGCACTCCCGAAATGCTTTGCTCCGCGGGTTGGGGCTTGCCCCAACTCGCATTACTCGAATGGGCCGACGCCCAAACGGGTAGGGCGGACCTTTCGTGGTCAGTGCCGGGTATTTTGATGGCAGTGTTTTAGACGGTGATCCAACAGGGTTGGAAATTCCGTCACTGGCCTCCAATTAGTCTTGCAGAATGCTTCGGCAATTTGCTTGATGACTATAACGGAGCGTCGCCTACCCAGGGCTTTCCGTCACTGGATTGCTGCCTAAACGGCCGTCGTAGAGACGCTGCAAGGGTTTCACTGGTACCAGTCCTGTCCCAGGGGCGAAAAAAAAACAAAAAACAGCAAGAACAGTGAACAGTATCATACTACATAGCATATATATAGTGGAATACAGTAAGTCGAGAATATATAGTAGGGTAGAACAATCGGTACCTGCTGGTTGATCGCATTATAGTGGTGCAGGCTGGGTACGTTCGATCCCGTGCAAACGGTGCAATAAAGACATCTACGGGGTGTATCTGGGGCTAATGTACGGCGAGCGCACGGGTGTGGCTGCACACCGTCTCCGCGCAAGCTGCTGGTAGCTCGGCCATGCGACGTTGCCATTCCACGCCACAGGTCACAGCTCCGTTTGACGAAGCTGACATATCGAGCCCATGGCGAACACTTCTATGTGTGCACAATCTCAGCAGTGTGCCCCCCCCCCCCCGGCCCCCGATCGCCGCCGCGCCGGTCCTGGGAAGGGCCAAGATTACACACCCGGCGAGTCCAGGCCGAGCGAACCGCGCGTGTACATCATTGCGGGGGTCAACAGTGGGGGGGGGGGGGGGGGGGGGGGGTGGAGCGCCGGCACGCCGCGCCTAGCCAAGAAGGTGCTGCAGCGCGTCCGTGCCGAGCTGCCCCCGGCCGGCGGCGATGCCGTCCTTGAACACGCCCGCCCGGCTCAGGGCGAGCCTCCACGCGGACATGACCACCGCCTGGCGGACTGCGCGGCGCACACGGGAGCAGTCGCGGTGTTAATACGGCCGGTCCGCGCCCCCAACTCAATGAGATCGCAGGACATGGGGGGCGTTGGCGCATTCCGCTGAGAGAAACAAGCACCACTGTGCGGGGGCTGATGGCGGGGAATTCTCCCGGCAGCTGTGCTCCCTCTCCCGGGGATGTCGCGATGAAAGCGGGGCAAGAGGAAATGTAGAAATTCCGTCGTCACTGGCCTTTAATTAGTATTGCGGAATAATGCTTCGGCAACTCGGTTGATAACTAACACGGAGCGTCGCCTACCCAGGGCTTTCCATAACTGGATTGCTGTCTAAATGGCCGTCGTATGAGGGTTTCACTGGTGCCAGTCCTGTCACGAGGGCGGGAAAAAGAAAAAGGAATGGCGCGACATGGGTGCAATGGCGCGGGAGTGGCTGGATGCGGCAGCAGACGGGACGGGGGACCCACCGCTACACGCGGCGTGGTCCTCCTCGGTGGCAAGCTGCGGGTGGGGGTGCAGCGCCTGCAGGGACGCGCGGCCGCGCTTGTCTGCACCGCGAGCGACGGCACCGCTCCCGCTCAGCATCGCCCCGAGACACCGCTCCCGCTCAGCATCGCCCCGAGGCACCGGTGACGCACGGCGCAATCGGATGGATGGGCAGGCGCGGGCGCGGGGTGGCCAAAGTACCTATGCCAACGTCCAGGGCGATGATCTTGGGCGCCCCGAGCTTCTGGTGGGTGGATGCCCTCACGCCACCTTGTGGGTGGGGGAGGGGAGGAGGGGGGGTGGGGGGGGGGGGGGGGGGGGGGTTACAACGGGGATTAGGAACGCGGCTCATGTGTCAGGGCAGCCCCCCCTTCCCCAGGAACACACACCGACGCACACACTCAGACGTGCACATCATGTTATCAGCCCGTTGAGGCAGTCATGGCGCAGGTGCGGAGGACGGGACAGGGGGGGGATGCGCCATCCAGCTCGGCGGGGAACTTGCCGATTTGGCCCTTGGCCAGCCGCAGCACCGCCTCCACTGCCTGTCGCGCCAGGGCGGTGGCGCTCGCCCAGGTGGCATCCCACAGCGCGTCGGCCTCCGTTGCGAGCTCCTCCTGCAGCGCGGCAACGCACGGCAAGCACCGGCCAGCCGGTGACAATCGTCGCTTTTACGGGCGGCCCTGCTGGGCGCCTTGAGCGCCTAGACGGGCAGAACGTCCGGGAGTCGTGTGCGGACAATGCCGTCGGGCCAATGTTTGGGGGGTTTTGTACTCTTGCTATTATTCACCTGTGCTTGTAAAGTGACTGTGCCTCTCTCTCTCTGTCTCTCTCTCTCTCTCTCTCTCTCTCTCTCTCTCTCTCTCTATATATATATATATATATATATATATATATATATATGGTATATATATATGTATGACGGCATATATTATATTATATTATTACAATACATATTGTAATTAATATATATTCATATATGTAATTAACATGTTAATTGTATTAAAATATGTAATATGTAATATGTAATACATATATATATATATGTATATATATATGTTATATATATGTGAGTAAATACAATGTCATATATATGTGATAATGTACATGTATATGTATACATACATATGTGGGTGCATCCCCCACGTCAAACTGCGGTCTCCGGACGATTGGAACCCTTATCTGGCCGTTGTCTACAACCCACCGGCAGTCCAGATGGCATGTCGTCACCCGAATTGGGAACATTTCAGGCAATTTGGGGAGTGTCACGTTTACCGGTTAATAACCCCCAAACAGCCAAATTTGCCACGTTGGGATGATGATCAGTTGCAGGCTTTTGTAGCTCGTCACCCTGCGCCTTGCGGCTGCCCACATGTAACATTCGCAGTAAGACTGGGGCGGGCCGCCGCTCACCTCATCGCGCATCAGCTCGCGCAGCTCGGCCAGCGACTGAATGGCCGTCTTGATCACGGCAGAGCCGTTTGGGCTTGGAGGCGGCGCGCCCCCAAGCGTGCAGAGTGTGTCGTTGCGGCCTGGCGCCCCGGTGGCTGCCGGCAGCGAGGCGGCATCCGACAGGAAGCACTCCCCGTCGGCGGCGACGTACGCCAGCGGCGGGTCGCACTGCATCACGACGCAGTACAGCCTGCGGCGCGGCGGCACGGGGACACGTGACCACGGGGGGGGGGGGGGGGGGGGGGGAGCAGCAACAACACTTATTTGCTGCGAAACGTATGTATGTTGTAGGTGTTTTGGCACGCCCACAAGCAGCACCATGCACGCAGGTCACGGCTATGATGGCAGCAGCCCCGGCATGTGTGTGCGTGTGTGTGTGGGGGGGTGGGGAGGGAGGGGGGGGGGGGGGGTACTGACCTGAGCGTCTCCACGCAGCGGCTGCCGTTGCCGACGATGAGCCGGTGGGCGGCGTCGGTGGGGTACGGCTGCATCTCCACGGGGCCCTCGCTCTGGACCTCCTCCATCTGGGGGCAGCGGCGGGGCGGGGCGGCGCCGTCAATGATGGCAGTGGCGGGTGCTGTGTCAGCGTCAGCATCCAGAACCGATACAGCACATCCAATCGGATGCATCGATGCCATCGATCGCTCGGGGGGCAATGCGTCGATAGACTCAGGGGTAGCGGGAATCAAATCAAGCCCTGGCCCGGCTGATGCGTCATCAGGAGAATGCCCTGGGTCTGTTGATGCATCGCGCTCCTCAGCGTGGGTCACCATCTTGATATGTAGGCATTATAATCGTCTATAAAAGATCAGGGCATACCGAATCGAATCAAATGAAATCGAACATCGACAATTGTCCACCAATTCGGTCACGGTTCTTGATATTTAGCCCGTGGCCCTTATTGATGCGGATCCATAGTGCTATCGCATAGGGATCCACGGCATACCACGAAGGTTCGCGCACGGGGGCAGTTGGGGTCAATCCCATTCTTTCTCCAGTCAATTTCGATCCCTGGCGCGCCACAGTGTCGCACCTTGTCGTCCGAGATGTCCTCCTCGCTGACAAGGTGGATGTCAAACCCCTGGCCGAGCCTGCCCCGCGGGTCGGAGTGGATGCCCATGGCAGTGGGCCGCCGGTAGGCCCACACGCGCGGCTCCGGGGCCGGGCCGTCGTCGCCCCTCTTGCAGAACGCGCGGAAGCGCTCCTTGTCATCGGGAATCAGAAACGAGGGCGGTGCCTTTTCCGGGTCAGCGGATGGTTTCGGAGCACTGCCGGCACCGTCCGCAGCCGGTGCAGGCTCTCCTGTCCCAGCGGGCAACAGCTGGTGGCCGGTTTCTGCCAAAGACCCATTGCCGGGCACCGCATTGCCAGCACCGCATCCCGCGCTGGACGCCACACTCGATGCCTGGGATCACACACACACACACACACACACACACACAGTTCAGCCATGCATCACGCGCATAAAGTTTGGTTTCTCATCAACAGCGGAGACTCCGCGGCCACTCTGCCGCCTCCTCTCACGACACAGCAGCGCCCCTGCAAGCAGGATGTCGCCTCGCCATGTCCCCCAGATGTTGAGGCTGCGGCACCGAGGTGCACTGATGGAGGGTGATAATGGGGTGTGGCCGGGAGGGGAGACGTGGCGCACCTGCTGCGCGGCTGCGAGGGCGGCGCTCAAGAAGCCGGGCTGATGTGCGGGGTCGTGCCAGAACGGGTGGTCCAGGTTGTCGTTCATCCAGTTCGCTCCCTGCGCGCCAGGGTGACCCCGTTGCTCAGCGGTCAGCCTGTAGCTGCGGCGCAACATGTCACGCACCCGGAAAAAGACGGGAGGATTTAAGCAAGAATGTTGCCGACCCGGCACGCTATTGCATATAACTCAAGATGAGGATTGCCATGTCAAGTAGATATGGGTGCCGAAACTACTATGTGGTTGGAGCATGCTTACTGGCGCCCGGCATCCAACGACCCTCCGACCCTCAAGGACTACCGGCACTCGAGAACGCAAAATCAACTAGTTGCCTCTGCATTGACACACGTACTACCTCCCCCCAGTCTCTGACTGTGCAATAGTGATGCAATTGCCGACTAACTACTGCTATATAGTTCGGCAGTTTAATACGCTATTCCACAGATATGCAAGGCACGCAACTTGGTAACCAGGCATTGTGTCGATGGCAGGTTGGCAATAACAGTGCCCTGGTTACTGGACGAGTAGGCTTGCCACACCCCGATACTGCGATGCCGCGGTGGAAGTCAACTGTGTGCAGTTCTGATTGATGGCGACGGCCAACTCACGCGGGCATCTAAGTGAACAAGAGCAGTGGGGGGGGGGGGGGGGGGGCTTGCCGCTGCCAGCACGCGGGGCGGGAGCTGTGCCATGAGGGACTCCAGCGCCAGCGCAGCCGCCAGCGCGTCGCTGTGGTCGCCCATCAGGAGGTGGACCTGGGACGCGATCAGCCTCGCGAACGGCTGCGCCAGAGGCGCCTGCTCAAAGTGCTGCGGGCGGGGCGGTGTACTCTCAGGGCGCTGTGCCGCAGCCAGGACAGCACAGGCCGAGCATGTGGGCACCTATAGCTATGCCGCATCTTCTGACAGCGCCCATACATGAGCTGCAATGAGGCAATTAGGGCAAGAGGTGGGTACGTGTAACCCTGCCACCGCAGCCGCGTCCCCACTTACCTCGGTCAGCGCTGAGCACGCCTCTGCCCTCCGGCCGCGGATCGCCATGAAGAAGCCCAGCAGCAGAGAAATCAGCCCGTTGCTGTGGAGGTCGATCCCCTTGTCCGGGTTTGGCTCAATCTTCCGGGACTCCGACAGCAGGTCGGAAGCTTTCATCACCTGGCCGTGGGGCATCGAGCAGCGAGGTGAGCGGGGTGCGGGAGGCGATCTCATTGCCGCTGAGCATCCGCGCATGCCACCGCATGCGGCAGTGTATTCTCTCCATGAATACGAGCATGCTGCCTGCTGCCCAAACAATTGTCATCACAAGGCTGGCGGAGGGTTGAAGGGGGGGGGGGGGGGGGGATGCAGGTCCCACCTCGCCCTGCTTGTACATGACAAGCGCAAGTGTGGTCCAGGTGGAGGGAATGTGGCTGGCGACACCTGCGCGAGCATGCCGCGGACCTCAGGCGGACACTGCACCTTGCTGCCAGCCGCCTGCATGTTTCCGCATCACCGACAGCTGATTCACCTAGCACCTGCATGGCTGCTAACAGCGCAAGGCGTTGTGCCGCGGGCAGCATGGCATTACCGAATACGTTCCCGCAAGCGGTCTGCGCCTCGCTGAGCTGGCCCACGCTTTCGTGCCTCATGCCGAGCACGTGGTACGCGTGCAGGCACGTCGGGTCCCGCTGTATGCAGGTCTCCAGCACCCTGCACCGGGAGCACGGCCGCTCAGCACGCACCAATACGCCAGGGCGCACAAAAATCTCGCCTCGGATGGCGCGAGGGAGCAGCTCAGATGGCACGGGGCGCAGAGCCCCCGCCCCCTTGGTGCTGCATCGAGCCGCATCATGTCCTCTCAACCAAAGCCAGCACCGATGAGCCATGCAGACGGGCTGGATGGTATCGCAATGAGATCGCCAATCAGACTAGGGGGGCGTCCCTCGAGGTGTAAGACTGACCTTTGAGCGGAGTTCATTGCGCCCTGCGTCATTCTCAGCAACCCGAGCTGCAGATACGCCTGCGAGGCCCGTCACACCAGCTGATGAGGCGCCTCGGCGCTTTGCCAATAATGATGCATGGACACCAGCGCTGCTCACTGCGATCAGCACTGGAATAAAGCTGCAGCCCCCCCCCCCCCCCTCCCCCCTCCTTACCTGCACATTCAGCCTGTCTGCAGCGATGGCTCGCCCAAAGAGCGCAGCCGCCTCCTCAAGCGCGCCGGCCTTGAACTGCTCCAGCCCGGACGCGAGCGCCTGGGTAGACGCCGGGTCGGTCTCGGCCTCCATGCGCTTTGCGTACAGCTCATCCACGGACTCCGTCTTCTCCTTGTGGCCCGATGCAAAGGTCAACTCAGCGCCGGCACAACCTTACCCATACCCCCTCACATGCCGAGACGTTACCGTAGTCCTTGTATGGGTGACCCGGCATGTATGTAGGTGAAGGATGTGTGTAGGGATACAGGGGCTATAGGAGGAGGTGCAAGTGGGGTCGCCATGCATCAAGGCGATCACGGGCAATGGATCGTGCTTGTATAGGTGGGGCAGCGAGCACCTGAGCAGCGCCAATGAGATCTTTCTGAGCGTCCTGCACCGCGTCCGCCAGCGCCGCCGCGTCCTTGGCGTCGCGTAGCGCCTCTTCCAGCGCCTGGGCGCTGCCCTCCTCCTCTTGTCCAGCCGCCAGAAACGCCTGGGAGGCGAGCTCGTAGCTGTCCACCGCCTCGTGGAATCGGCCCAGCTTCATCAGCGCCTGACCAGCACGGTAGTGACCTGTGCACACAGCGCGCACACGGCACGTCGTCCCCGTAAGGTCTTTCAAGACCTCGATCCGCACTGGTGGTGTTTCTTGGCTTCTTGCCGTAGCCAAGGCGGCGCAAGGGAGAGCCACAATTGGACAGATGAGCGCAATTATTTGCTCCACCACTCTCTCTTGACCACTAGTGGGAGGACTGTGGCTGTTCTGGTGTGGAAAATACAATACTAACATCGAATTTCCGTATGGGAATGATGGTCATGATACGTCCCCCAGTCTAATAGTTTTGTTTGTTACTTTACGGCCATTATCAGGCAATGGCATATAATTGAACCCCGACGGCCCGCCCGCCTGGGCACGGAGCCCTGCGCGACTTGAGCTTCTGCGCACCTTTTGACGAGTCGGAGCACAACCTGGTGCTTCGCTGAGCTGACTCAAGTGCGGCCAGGTAATCGCCAGCTTCGACGAGCAAGGAGCTGGCATTGCCGAAGTACTTCGAAGCCGACGGCGTATCCCCACGAGTCTGTGCCTGGGCGGCTTGCTGCAGGAACATGTTTGCTGCCTCCTGAAAGCGACGCTGTGAGATAGCGGCTTCGACCTCGTCCCGCCACGCCGCCGACGAGAATTGATCCTCTACCATGACATCGCCTCCGCTAGCCGAGCGTTTGGCGATGGGCTGTGCTTGGTCTTCGGGGGGAGGCTGAGCTGTGCAGCTTCCATCGCACGTCATGGTAACGCCGGCCAAACACCGCCTACGAGCCACCAATAGGTCGAGCACAGGCGGTACTGTACTCCCGATGTCAAAACGCTACAGAGGAAGCGGTCGGAGAAGCTTCTTGCGTCTATCAGAAACTGTGGTGGGGCGCATTTCAAATAACAGCAGGGAGTCGTGGCTAACGCGTGGTTGCCGAGCAGGCTTCCTCGCGCAACGCGCCCTCGTTGCGACGCGCCGCCTGATGCCTTGAAGCAGTTGTGACGCTTGGAATTCCGAGGCGGGAATCCAAGTACTCGTATGTTATTTACGGAAATCTGGAGATTGAGAGTGTATTCTCCGGAAGTGAATCGACAACAAATCGTTCATTGTATATGCATCGATATTTGATAGACGAATTCACCGGACAAATACGAACGCGTTCAGTAGCCGCCTAGCATCGGTATTACTCGAACGACTAGTAATCCTTACCGGTACCGGAACCTTCCACAGGACACCAACCGCAGCCTGCTATACTGGCGAGCGCACAAGTACAGGCAGTCATGGGTGGTGGGCAATTCATCAACAAGTGCTGGCGAGTATGTTAGAAATGCTGGCAAGTATAGTTGTCGCGAACCTCGATTGAATAGCCTTGGTTTCATTACATGATGTGCGGCATCACATATCAGAAGCACTACCCAATGACGCGCACCTCGCACAACACACTGCACAGCCGGCAGAGGACTCACTGCCGAATCCACACTCCAAGTGTATGAATGTGCATACGACGCGTCGGGACGGCTGCGCTGCACAGCACACCAGTGCACGTGGTTGGCCTTTTCTGCTACCCGCAGCACAGCATCACGTTGCCGCTCAGCAGCTGGGCGAGTTGAGAGCCGCCAAGTACTGCCCCTTTCCTGACGCAAAGAGCTCGTCCTCCAGAAACGCCAATTTCTTCCTGTCGCCCACTTCCGCTGCCCACTCGATCAGCTCGAGCAGGGATTGAGCAGGTACGGACCCGCCATGGGACGCGAGGCTCGCAGCCGTATTAAAGGCGGCCTGCACGAAGCACCACCCCCGAGCATCATTAGCCCCGTGCTCCTGGATAGCACGCACTGCGGTCAGCCACCCACCGAAAAGGGGCTCAACCGTGCCTGTCAGCCCACCTTCATGTCTCCGGTCGCCAGGAACCCTTTCAGTAGATCCCCCCGTGTGGCCAGGGACAGCCGCACGCCGTGGGATATGCCATCTTTGACGGCCCTCTTCAGGCACGCGAGCATCTCCCGCTTGTCCGCCCGCGCTGTGTGCCGTGTGGCAGCCGTGGCGACTCGAGACAGTACCTGCGCGGTGCATGTATCATCGACTCGGGCACGGCGGTCACCGGATGGTCTAGACAGCGTGCTGCCGGGCCCCCAAACAGAAGGGCGGGGCCGCGATGGAATAGGGGCGCTGTACCTGGTTGCTCAATGTGTTTTCAGGCGCCCCTATACCGCCGCTGAGCATGGCGCGCCAGACGCCGAGGGGGTGCCGCCATGATGCCTCCATGGGCAGCCGCTTGGTGTCCAGAAGCGAGCTGCGGATTAAGCAGTCCGCCACGTCCGCTTTGCGCAGGGAGATGTGATCAGCACCTGCGGCAGCGGGAGGCATGATGAACGTCACACACATCGTCCCTGGTCTGACGACGTGCTTAAACACGGCATGTTATCCCAGTCGCAGCAGAGTGACCTCCACGAGGATGGCCTCAGGCTGTAGTGTACTGCCAGGGCGCAGCCCAGCGTGTCCCGCTGCCAGCTGCTCACCTTTGCCGTGTGCCTCCCAAAGCCAGAGTGCATCAACTACAAGCGGATACGCGCCCTCTCGCCGTGACAGCTGGTCCATGGCCTGCGAGGGGCAGCCAGGGTCAGGGCCATGCACCTGTGCAGCCCTCCCCCCCTGGTAGTCCAGGGGACAGTGGGCTGTTCCAGCAAGCGGCCAAGCTGGCAAGCGGCTGGAATGAGGAAGCGCTGGACCCTCACCTGCATGTATATCTCCGCTGTGGGGATGCATGCCACCTGGTGCATGGATCGCAGGATGTCCAGCTCCTGGGGCCTCCCGGATCTCCACAGGTCCAGAACCGAAACATCGCAGAACGCAATGCGGTCCAGCTTCCCCCAGAACCTATGGGCCGCAACCCAGAATGCGCCAAGTGAGAACGCTGGATGCTGCTGCGTGCGGTAGTGAGATCCGTACTGCCAAAATATTAACTTTTCAGAAGCGTGCTGGGCATGGCCGCACCAATCGTGGTTTGGGTGGAAGTTGACGGGCTGTGGGGCGCCTTGAAGGTGGCGATTGTTGTGCATGCTCCACGCGGCCTCTCGATGGAGGTTGCGCTGAAGTACTAGCTGCCCCTGGGTGGCATCGGGCCATTCAGTCAGGCACCGCATGCTGCCATGGAATGACGCCACACATCCATAGTGCGACTCGGCTGCTTGCTGCAAAGCAGCAGATTGGTGTGCACACCGTTGCATGTGTGTTGGTGTGGCTGTTCTCCGCACCTGCTTCAAGCTGATTGGCTGCGGCACCTGGTGGCCCGTCCTCACCGCCTGCTTGACCGCACTCCGCAAGGAACCATGTTGGCCGCTGACCATGCGCTGCAGGGTGGAGGGCAGGAGGAGCTTCAGGGCTGGGTCTGCGTCGTGCTGCGCGGCGAGCCGCAGTACCGCCCTGCGCGCCACAGACACCGGGAGCTAATCGTTACGCGTATCACGATGTGCACCGCGCGCCGCACGGAGCAGTCTCAGCACAAGCAAGCTACTGCCGCATGAGACGATAGCGGCCACCACCCACCGGTAACAGCGGCGCGCGGCACTGCCCCCGGTCATGTGGTGCTCCCTGCCGCACGCGGACTGAAGAGCGTCGCAAAGTGTCGGAACAGCGGCGTCACTCGACGACGCCGGAGTGGGCCCCGCGTTCGCTACCAGGGCGCTGTGACTGCTATGTCGCCCCTTCCGCGGAGGCCGCTGCTCCGTGTTGGCTCCTGCTGCCGGCCAAGGTGTTCCCGCCGCGATGGCTGACCCACTGTTCCGTGAGCTGGAGGGGCTATTCTTTCCGGAGTTGGGAGCCAAGGCGGTTTCTTTCCGGGGGACTAGAGGGGGGAGGGGTCCCGTGCAGTCGGTAGTGCCGCAGCCTCCGGCCCGTGGGGTGGGCGGGCAGTGGCCTGCTCGACCTCTTCGATCTCGGAGCTCAGTGTGCCGGCAGTGAGATGGCGGGACTCTGAGGTTGTGCCGCCCGGCCAGCCTGTTTCTGCTACGCCTTCACGACGCACCCCACTTAACACGCTGCAGGTACTCAAGCTGGTCGTCGCCTTGCTTGATGCGAGAAACTAAGGTCGTGAAGGGTAGTGAGATACTACGGCAGTGCTGGAGCGCTCCGCGCTACTGGGCGAGGTGTACAGGTATCGTCTCAGGAGAGAGTTGCTGCCGCCGCGCGGGTGTCGCTGACAAAGGTGTAGCGACTGCGGTAGCGTCGCGCTCCTTGTCGCTATAGGCGTGTTGCGCGGTTGTATTTTACGATGATTTCCGATATCGCCTTCTGCTGCTAGCTCATATGTAATTAGCGCTATATATTTTTTAATATGAAATAAAAAGTTGTTTATTGATGTCTAAGTCCACGTGCGCGCTGACGACGCTCTTCCGCGCCGCGTATATGGTCGTGGACGTGCCCGCCTGCTGTGAATCTGTGTCGATGTGTTGTTGTACGAGTAACAGTACTTCACATTGCTTGATGTTGTACTTGGTAGCGGCGGTGATCGTTTTCATGTACTCGGCAAGGCGGCTGTGTTAAATTATGGGGCCGCCACAGCGATACGTATATCTTATGTATGGAGATAGTCGCTCCCACTGAGGATGACGACTTGCCAGTCCTGTACCTGGCCTGGGGCCCAACAGATGGAGATTTTGTCGCGAGTCCAGTGATTGATAGCGGCTGGTCAGGCCCATGTAGTCGCTAGTCACTAGGGATGCTGACCCGATGCTGATGTGTTTTACTGTACTTCATCAATCGGCGCGGCGACGATGATGACTAATCCTTAGTCACTACGAACGAGTAAGCGCGCGCGAACGCGAGGCGCAACGGGCGGGCGCGAGGGGTCGCGGGACGAGTACATGTAGCGACCTACAGGTACGAATAGAGGGCGCGGCGGGGTGGGGAGAGCAGGCACGGGGTTCCGATCGCTGTCGCCGACCCACCTCGACAGCTTTGGAAACCGCAAAGGCGGACGAGTCAGCGCACCGTGTCTGGCGTCAGAGCTGTCTTAAACATGGCGTCGGTCACCCTTCTCCGCGCTGCTGCGCTGGCTGCCACGATCAGCTGCCTGTGCGCCCCCCCCCCCCCCCCCCCCCCCCCGGCGGCCGCCCGGTGTCGACCCCCTACTCCTCCCTCTCCGACCCTGTGTTCTCAACCATTTGTTTTCAGGCGAGCTCGTGACGCCGGTGCCGGTCGCGTTGTAACCTAGCATGCTGTATTTTGTCGATCAGGCCCGCAACTTATGCCCGTGAGAAGTGGTATACCGGTGCCGGTAGCCCCTACTTGCGTACACTTGTGCCACTGGGTGCCTTTCCACGCCCGCGCCCGCCCACACGCAGACGCACATCCTCAAGCACGCCCTCAGTCTCACTCCCTCTCTCCCTCTTTATTTATTTCGCTCCTTCCGCCGTTCGATCGGACGTGAGAACCTTCAATGCTCCAGTAGCCGCCATCATGGGTCTCGGTTACCTGCATCCGTGTCTTGTGTTCCTCTATCCCTCAGCTACAACAGCCCGGTAAGTTAGCCTCCGCTACAAGCCGCACACGTGCTGTAGAAACGCCTGAGCTGCGGTTTGCGCACAAGGCGGAGGTAGAAAGGGTCGATCCTGTAGAGGTAGAGCCCGTGAGGCCGAGTGTCATAGTGTGCGATCGCTAATTGTGTGCCTCCCTTGCCTTGAAACGCAGACTAGCGTCACCGACCTTCCATGACCTGCAAGCTCTCGACATTGATGGCAAGCCCTTCGACTTTTCCGCCACCAGCGGGAAGGTACATTCTGCGCGATGGCGCCCATGAGCTCCCTGGAAGCGAACTGCTCGTGCCCGCCTGGCGCCAGCTGCGTGCGTAGATTTCCCGCTCTCTGACTCCCTGGGGTGTGTGCGCAGGTCGTGGTGGTGGCCAACGTCGCCTCTCAGTGAGGCTTGACGGCGCAGAACTACAAGGTCCGCCCCACCACTCACCCAGGGTCAACCACAAGTGCCGCGGATGCACCGAGACACTTCCCTGTGCTCTTGCTGTCCCACCGTTCATGCTCCTTCATCTCGTGCTCCAGGGTTTGCGTCCATGCTTGGTGGACGTTTGTCCACTGTCTGACAGGACTTTTTTGGTGTTTCGCGCAGGAATTTGGTGAAGTTCTGCGCCACTACAATGGGCGGGTGCAAGTGATGGCATTCCCTTGGTAGGAAAATGATGCGGTTCATTCTGCGGGTTGCGTGTCATTGATGAGTGTCCCATGGCTTGTGCATGCTGCCCGTGAGCAGTACCTTGCGGCGGGTGTGTCTTTATCCGCCCACTACCTCCTGCCCAGATCCCCAAATGCTTCCCTCCCGTCAACCTTCCTGGCGCGTTCTTACTCACCACTCTCCCCTTCTTGTTATTGTGCTGGCCAGCAACCAGTTCGGCCACCAGGAGCCGGGGTCCGACGCAGAGATCAAGAAGTTTGCGTACGGCCACGGCTTCACCGGGTTCTTGATGGACAAGGTCGATGTGAACGGCCCGTCCACCCACCCGGTTTACTCCTGGCTCAAGGTAGGCTATGCCGTGACACTGCTGCCGGGAACCCAACCATCTATGCCGTTGACCCTGAATCCGGATCCAATCATGGAGAGGTGCGCGTTGGGTGTGCGGATGTGCAGGAACAGAGCGGCGACACGTCAGACATTTCGTGGAATTTTGCCAAGTTCCTGGTTCGCCCCGATGGCACCGTGGCCGGCCGCTACCCGCCGCACACGTCTCCCAACGCTCTGCGGCCGTTCATCGAGCAGATCCTGGGAGACGTGAACACTGTGGAGCTGTAAGTTTGCAATCTTCAAGTGATCTCTCACACTCCGACGAGTATCGCCATCCCTTCTGACAGCATGATGGGCGCACCTGAAATTGGATGGTGTGCCCGGACACGTGTCAAGGATGGCAGCTCGTCTGGTGTGTCAAATACACATGTAACCCGTCAATTAACTGCAACTACGCAGTGCCTGCTGCCGCTGATTGCGATATGCATGCCCCTGGTAGAACTGTGGCCGATAAGGATGAACTGGAAGAGTTGGAAACACCACTGCGCCGCCAGCACCTTGAGCAGCAGCGCGGTGAACCCTGACGTGGGCGTTCATCCTTGCATGTGGCCACTAACTGCGCTAGACTGCATCTGACCTTTGCTGCTCGCTGCTAGGTGAACTATCCGTGTCGCCGCCCACGGTCCTGATAACGGGCATGTACCCGCAACTGCACGTTCAGACAGCGTCGTGGATGATGCTACCGCGCGAGTCCACGATAGATTATACCCATGCATAGTAGTATATTATGGGTCAGGCTTTGAATTCGAAATAATATTCCACGGATAGTTTCAGGATTTTACCGGAAATCTCCAGGGCGGAACTTTCGGGAAATTGGGCGGCGCGGTCAACGGGGGATTTACAGATCACAATTTGGCAAGCCGCGCCGTACTGGTACGGGGTAGTGCCGCGGCGCGGTGAAGTGTACATCACTTGCAAAGGAAACCCGCGCCCCTGCTCACGACGACAGACCAGCAGCAGACGAAAGCAGTTGCAACCTTGACAAGCAGCTCAGTCCCCCGACACAGTGCAAGTACGCAACAACAAATCGCCCGCTGGCCCATTCTATCGGCTCCTGTGTACGGCGCGGTAGTAAAGGTGGCTTGGGTTGCATCGAGCGCGCCGTGTTTCCGGCCTGCTTGGCACCTCCATCCAGCAGCAACGCGCGCCGCATGACAAACTCCGACACGACCCAACGTGCCCACCGCAGGCCCTGGCCCCGGCAGACGAGCGGCGCTTGGGAACTTGCCGGGGTTGCTGGATCGGACATGGATATCCGAAACAAAGCAGCCTTGGGGGATTAGCAGCAGGTGCGCTACGGGGCTCTGCACCAGCCTCCGCCTTGGCTTTCTGCCAGCCGCGCCGGAACAAATATCACGCGTTGTTTCCTGCGGCCGTGTTTGTTTTCGCCCCCGACCGGGGCATGACTGGCACCGGTCTGCTGGTATCTACTGGACGGGTACCACCCTACTCGTTAATTCAACCCAGCGCAGTGACGCACACCGGCACGAGACCCAGCGTCCTTGCTCCTTGGCACATGCGACTGACCCCGAGATCCCTGCTCATAGCAGGTACTACACTTTGCAAGGGCCGTCCATCGAGACTGTCTTTGGCGTTTTGGGCCATGGCTGCTGCCGATAGGTTTGTCCGCCCGCTGCCAGCCCATCAAGTTGATGCTTGCACTGACACACGGCGCGCAGCATTAACACCGCCAGCAAGGGGTGCTCAGTGCACGCTGTCTGGGCCACGTGGCAGGTGGACACGCTGAGCAGGGTGCGCGGCGTGTATCAAGGGGTGAAGCTGCAAGCACGGCGCAGCACCAGGTGAGACATGCTGCTCCGCCGTACAGCGTTTACATGACGCAAAGGCAGTTGCTGATGGCACCAAGGCGCGCTGATCAGGCGACATGTGGCATCATACACTTTATTGGCCGGTGGGTCGTGAAGCGTCAAACGCTGACACTGTGTATGTGTGTGTGTGTGTGTGTGTGTGTGTGTGGAATGCTATGTGGCAATATACCCACCGCAAGATAGCAGGGTCTTCCACAGCTTGTCCTGGAAATCGGAGGCCCAACTGCAAACATGCCAAAGTATGCGAAGCGCACGTGCCTTGCGATCTCGGCGGTGTGTCTGCTACAATGCCTTCACGCACTTCGACCACTGCCAGCACATGGCAGCGCACAGGGGGACACCTACGACTGCAGCGCATCTACCCTGCTCGACGCGGCCGTGCACGGCTCCTGCGCACAGAAATGCCAAGCCAGCATGCTGTGTGATGCCCCCGCCATCTACGGCGCATCAGGTTGCGCACTCCATGGAGTATGCAAATTGCTGGGTGGCACTCCTTCCATTAGCAAACACGTATCGCCACCGCAACGAACCAAGGTGGCCAGACGCTTATTGCAGGAGGACGATGAGTACACACAGCACCAAGATTACATAACGTGTGATGAAATCATTGGGACATACTCCGACACAGCTTGCCGAGAGCGGTGCAACGATGACACGGACTGCCAGGCATACTCGACATCAACTTCTTCATGCTCAACATTCAAATCCTGCGATTCCAGTAGGACGATGTACCTGAAATCCAGTGTTGACACGCCGGAGGGCTACCAGCGCCATGAGGGGCAGACCTGCAACGCCTCCAGCATGAGCACCCACACGGACGGCAGCTGCCAGGAGCGGTGCAGCGGGGACGAGGAGTGCGCGGGGTACGTGGAGTTCAGCGATGAGCGCTGCAAGACGTACGCCAGCTGCCCCCTGGAGGAGGCGGACAGCGACAGCGACGTCGCCTTTGTCAAGACCGGCGACAGCGGCAGCGACGGCGGCGACACGCCGGAGGGCTACCAGCGCCGTGAGGGGCAGACCTGCAACGCCTCCAGCATGAGCACCCACACGGACGGCAGCTGCCAGGAGCGGTGCAGCGGGGACGGGGAGTGCGCGGGGTACGTGGAGTTCAGCGATGAGCGCTGCAAGACGTACGCCAGCTGCCCCCTGGAGGAGGCGGACAGCGACAGCGACGTCGCCTTTGTCAAGACCGACGACAGCGGCAGCGACAGCGGCGACACGCCGGAGGGCTACCAGCGCCATGAGGGGCAGACCTGCAACGCCTCCAGCATGAGCACCCACACGGACGGCAGCTGCCAGGAGCGGTGCAGCGGGGACGAGGAGTGCGCGGGGTACGTGGAGTTCAGCGATGAGCGCTGCAAGACGTACGCCAGCTGCCCCCTGGAGGAGGCGGACAGCGACAGCGACGTCGCCTTTGTCAAGACCGACGACAGCGGCAGCGACAGCGGCGACACGCCGGAGGGCTACCAGCGCCATGAGGGGCAGACCTGCAACGCCTCCAGCATGAGCACCCACACGGACGGCAGCTGCCAGGAGCGGTGCAGCGGGGACGAGGAGTGCGCGGGGTACGTGGAGTTCAGCGATGAGCGCTGCAAGACGTACGCCAGCTGCCCTCTGGAGGAGGCGGACAGCGACAGCGACGTCGCCTTTGTCAAGACCGGCGACAGCGGCAGCGACGGCGGCGACACGCCGGAGGGCTACCAGCGCCGTGAGGGGCAGACCTGCAACGCCTCCAGCATGAGCACCCACACGGACGGCAGCTGCCAGGAGCGGTGCAGCGGGGACGAGGAGTGCGCGGGGTACGTGGAGTTCAGCGATGAGCGCTGCAAGACGTACGCCAGCTGCCCCCTGGAGGAGGCGGACAGCGACAGCGACGTCGCCTTTGTCAAGACCGGCGACAGCGGCAGCGACGGCGGCGACACGCCGGAGGGCTACCAGCGCCGTGAGGGGCAGACCTGCAACGCCTCCAGCATGAGCACCCACACGGACGGCAGCTGCCAGGAGCGGTGCAGCGGGGACGGGGAGTGCGCGGGGTACGTGGAGTTCAGTGATGAGCGCTGCAAGACGTACGCCAGCTGCCCCCTGGAGGAGGCGGACAGCGACAGCGACGTCGCCTTTGTCAAGACCGACGACAGCGGCAGCGACAGCGGCGACACGCCGGAGGGCTACCAGCGCCATGAGGGGCAGACCTGCAACGCCTCCAGCATGAGCACCCACACGGACGGCAGCTGCCAGGAGCGGTGCAGCGGGGACGAGGAGTGCGCGGGGTACGTGGAGTTCAGCGATGAGCGCTGCAAGACGTACGCCAGCTGCCCTCTGGAGGAGGCGGACAGCGACAGCGACGTCGCCTTTGTCAAGACCGGCGACAGCGGCAGCGACGGCGGCGACACGCCGGAGGGCTACCAGCGCCGTGAGGGGCAGACCTGCAACGCCTCCAGCATGAGCACCCACACGGACGGCAGCTGCCAGGAGCGGTGCAGCGGGGACGAGGAGTGCGCGGGGTACGTGGAGTTCAGCGATGAGCGCTGCAAGACGTACGCCAGCTGCCCCCTGGAGGAGGCGGACAGCGACAGCGACGTCGCCTTTGTCAAGACCGGCGACAGCGGCAGCGATGGCGGCGACACGCCGGAGGGCTACCAGCGCCGTGAGGGGCAGACCTGCAACGCCTCCAGCATGAGCACCCACACGGACGGCAGCTGCCAGGAGCGGTGCAGCGGGGACGGGGAGTGCGCGGGGTACGTGGAGTTCAGCGATGAGCGCTGCAAGACGTACGCCAGCTGCCCCCTGGAGGAGGCGGACAGCGACAGCGACGTCGCCTTTGTCAAGACCGGCGACAGCGGCAGCGACGGCGGCGACACGCCGGAGGGCTACCAGCGCCGTGAGGGGCAGACCTGCAACGCCTCCAGCATGAGCACCCACACGGACGGCAGCTGCCAGGAGCGGTGCAGCGGGGACGGGGAGTGCGCGGGGTACGTGGAGTTCAGCGATGAGCGCTGCAAGACGTACGCCAGCTGCCCCCTGGAGGAGGCGGACAGCGACAGCGACGTCGCCTTTGTCAAGACCGACGACAGCGGCAGCGACAGCGGCGACACGCCGGAGGGCTACCAGCGCCATGAGGGGCAGACCTGCAACGCCTCCAGCATGAGCACCCACACGGACGGCAGCTGCCAGGAGCGGTGCAGCGGGGACGAGGAGTGCGCGGGGTACGTGGAGTTCAGCGATGAGCGCTGCAAGACGTACGCCAGCTGCCCCCTGGAGGAGGCGGACAGCGACAGCGACGTCGCCTTTGTCAAGACCGACGACAGCGGCAGCGACAGCGGCGACACGCCGGAGGGCTACCAGCGCCGTGAGGGGCAGACCTGCAACGCCTCCAGCATGAGCACCCACACGGACGGCAGCTGCCAGGAGCGGTGCAGCGGGGACGAGGAGTGCGCGGGGTACGTGGAGTTCAGCGATGAGCGCTGCAAGACGTACGCCAGCTGCCCCCTGGAGGAGGCGGACAGCGACAGCGACGTCGCCTTTGTCAAGACCGACGACAGCGGCAGCGACAGCGGCGACACGCCGGAGGGCTACCAGCGCCATGAGGGGCAGACCTGCAACGCCTCCAGCATGAGCACCCACACGGACGGCAGCTGCCAGGAGCGGTGCAGCGGGGACGAGGAGTGCGCGGGGTACGTGGAGTTCAGCGATGAGCGCTGCAAGACGTACGCCAGCTGCCCTCTGGAGGAGGCGGACAGCGACAGCGACGTCGCCTTTGTCAAGACCGACGACAGCGACAGCGGCAGCGATGGTGGCGACACGCCGGAGGGCTACCAGCGCCGTGAGGGGCAGACCTGCAACGCCTCCAGCATGAGCACCCACACGGACGGCAGCTGCCAGGAGCGGTGCAGCGGGGACGGGGAGTGCGCGGGGTACGTGGAGTTCAGCGATGAGCGCTGCAAGACGTACGCCAGCTGCCCCCTGGAGGAGGCGGACAGCGACAGCGACGTCGCCTTTGTCAAGACCGGCGACAGCGGCAGCGACGGCGGCGACACGCCGGAGGGCTACCAGCGCCGTGAGGGGCAGACCTGCAACGCCTCCAGCATGAGCACCCACACGGACGGCAGCTGCCAGGAGCGGTGCAGCGGGGACGGGGAGTGCGCGGGGTACGTGGAGTTCAGCGATGAGCGCTGCAAGACGTACGCCAGCTGCCCCCTGGAGGAGGCGGACAGCGACAGCGACGTCGCCTTTGTCAAGACCGACGACAGCGGCAGCGATGGCGGCGACACGCCGGAGGGCTACCAGCGCCGTGAGGGGCAGACCTGCAACGCCTCCAGCATGAGCACCCACACGGACGGCAGCTGCCAGGAGCGGTGCAGCGGGGACGAGGAGTGCGCGGGGTACGTGGAGTTCAGCGATGAGCGCTGCAAGACGTACGCCAGCTGCCCTCTGGAGGAGGCGGACAGCGACAGCGACGTCGCCTTTGTCAAGACCGACGACAGCGACAGCGGCAGCGATGGCGGCGACACGCCGGAGGGCTACCAGCGCCGTGAGGGGCAGACCTGCAACGCCTCCAGCATGAGCACCCACACGGACGGCAGCTGCCAGGAGAGGTGCAGCGGGGACGAGGAGTGCGCGGGGTACGTGGAGTTCAGCGATGAGCGCTGCAAGACGTACGCCAGCTGCCCTCTGGAGGAGGCGGACAGCGACAGCGACGTCGCCTTTGTCAAGACCGACGACAGCGACAGCGACAGCGGCGACACGCCGGAGGGCTACCAGCGCCGTGAGGGGCAGACCTGCAACGCCTCCAGCATGAGCACCCACACGGACGGCAGCTGCCAGGAGCGGTGCAGCGGGGACGAGGAGTGCGCGGGGTACGTGGAGTTCAGCGATGAGCGCTGCAAGACGTACGCCAGCTGCCCTCTGGAGGAGGCGGACAGCGACAGCGACGTCGCCTTTGTCAAGACCGACGACAGCGGCAGCGATGGTGGCGACACGCCGGAGGGCTACCAGCGCCGTGAGGGGCAGACCTGCAACGCCTCCAGCATGAGCACCCACACGGACGGCAGCTGCCAGGAGCGGTGCAGCGGGGACGAGGAGTGCGCGGGGTACGTGGAGTTCAGCGATGAGCGCTGCAAGACGTACGCCAGCTGCCCCCTGGAGGAGGCGGACAGCGACAGCGACGTCGCCTTTGTCAAGACCGACGACAGCGGCAGCGACGGCGGCGACACGCCGGAGGGCTACCAGCGCCGTGAGGGGCAGACCTGCAACGCCTCCAGCATGAGCACCCACACGGACGGCAGCTGCCAGGAGCGGTGCAGCGGGGACGAGGAGTGCGCGGGGTACGTGGAGTTCAGCGATGAGCGCTGCAAGACGTACGCCAGCTGCCCTCTGGAGGAGGCGGACAGCGACAGCGACGTCGCCTTTGTCAAGACCGACGACAGCGACAGCGGCAGCGATGGCGGCGACACGCCGGAGGGCTACCAGCGCCGTGAGGGGCAGACCTGCAACGCCTCCAGCATGAGCACCCACACGGACGGCAGCTGCCAGGAGAGGTGCAGCGGGGACGAGGAGTGCGCGGGGTACGTGGAGTTCAGCGATGAGCGCTGCAAGACGTACGCCAGCTGCCCTCTGGAGGAGGCGGACAGCGACAGCGACGTCGCCTTTGTCAAGACCGGCGACAGCGGCAGCGACGTCGCCTTTGTCAAGACCGGCGACAGCGGCAGCGATGGTGGCGACACGCCGGAGGGCTACCAGCGCCGTGAGGGGCAGACCTGCAACGCCTCCAGCATGAGCACCCACACGGACGGCAGCTGCCAGGAGCGGTGCAGCGGGGACGAGGAGTGCGCGGGGTACGTGGAGTTCAGCGATGAGCGCTGCAAGACGTACGCCAGCTGCCCTCTGGAGGAGGCGGACAGCGACAGCGACGTCGCCTTTGTCAAGACCGGCGACAGCGGCAGCGATGGCGGCGACACGCCGGAGGGCTACCAGCGCCGTGAGGGGCAGACCTGCAACGCCTCCAGCATGAGCACCCACACGGACGGCAGCTGCCAGGAGCGGTGCAGCGGGGACGGGGAGTGCGCGGGGTACGTGGAGTTCAGCGATGAGCGCTGCAAGACGTACGCCAGCTGCCCCCTGGAGGAGGCGGACAGCGACAGCGACGTCGCCTTTGTCAAGACCGGCGACAGCGGCAGCGATGGCGGCGACACGCCGGAGGGCTACCAGCGCCGTGAGGGGCAGACCTGCAACGCCTCCAGCATGAGCACCCACACGGACGGCAGCTGCCAGGAGCGGTGCAGCGGGGACGGGGAGTGCGCGGGGTACGTGGAGTTCAGCGATGAGCGCTGCAAGACGTACGCCAGCTGCCCTCTGGAGGAGGCGGACAGCGACAGCGACGTCGCCTTTGTCAAGACCGACGACAGCGACAGCGGCAGCGATGGCGGCGACACGCCGGAGGGCTACCAGCGCCGTGAGGGGCAGACCTGCAACGCCTCCAGCATGAGCACCCACACGGACGGCAGCTGCCAGGAGCGGTGCAGCGGGGACGGGGAGTGCGCGGGGTACGTGGAGTTCAGCGATGAGCGCTGCAAGACGTACGCCAGCTGCCCCCTGGAGGAGGCGGACAGCGACAGCGACGTCGCCTTTGTCAAGACCGACGACAGCGGCAGCGGCAGCGACGGCGGCGACACGCCGGAGGGCTACCAGCGCCGTGAGGGGCAGACCTGCAACGCCTCCAGCATGAGCACCCACACGGACGGCAGCTGCCAGGAGAGGTGCAGCGGGGACGGGGAGTGCGCGGGGTACGTGGAGTTCAGCGATGAGCGCTGCAAGACGTACGCCAGCTGCCCCCTGGAGGAGGCGGACAGCGACAGCGACGTCGCCTTTGTCAAGACCGACGACAGCGGCAGCGACGGCGGCGACACGCCGGAGGGCTACCAGCGCCGTGAGGGGCAGACCTGCAACGCCTCCAGCATGAGCACCCACACGGACGGCAGCTGCCAGGAGCGGTGCAGCGGGGACGAGGAGTGCGCGGGGTATGTGGAGTTCAGCGATGAGCGCTGCAAGACGTACGCCAGCTGCCCCCTGGAGGAGGCAGACAGCGACAGCGACGTCGCCTTTGTCAAGACCGACGACAGCGGCAGCGGCAGCGACGGCGGCGACACGCCGGAGGGCTACCAGCGCCGTGAGGGGCAGACCTGCAACGCCTCCAGCATGAGCACCCACACGGACGGCAGCTGCCAGGAGAGGTGCAGCGGGGACGAGGAGTGCGCGGGGTACGTGGAGTTTAGCAACCGATGCAAGACGTACGCCAGCTGCGAGCTTGCCGATTCGTCTGATTCTGGCGATGTTGCCTTCGTGAAGGATGCCAGTGTTTCCTGAGTGTATAGAAGACATTTTGACTAGTCTTGCCCATTTTAATCTGTTGTTTGTTGTTATTTGATCGCTCTTTTCCTCTCTGGCAGTTCTGTTTGTGTACAGATCTGGTTTGATGATTCATTGTTGTCATCGTAGAATGATATGCTGCACGAACGGGTTCCATTTTCATGCGCACGAATGAGATGACTTATAGTAACAGTGTTAGCACGTTTTTTTCCCTAAGGGATTGCACACACTCTATTTGGTGGGGAGCTGTGCCGTGTCTTCTGGTGTTTGCAGGGACTGTGTATGTATATGCTGACTCCTAGCACTTATGCTGCATCTTGCCTCGAGTTCTCATCTGCTGCGCTTCTAGATCTCTCACATGCGCTACGCGCCTGACTACACAGGGTGCTACGATGGGAGTTCGGCAATCAGAAACGGGATGTAAATATGACATGATGTGTTGAGAATAATAAGTTTGGATTACTGTGAATAAAGACAACTGATAGATACACCTAAGTCGTATTCCCAATCGATTTCGGAAAGCAACAATTACATTGTTCGAGCTTGTATTTCCCAATTATTCAGGAAAGGTATACGTGCATTGTGTGAAATTAGATACAGGATTGCGGACCGGTGCACATCGGTAAGACAACGTTAATCATTATAGTGGCAGCGACTACACGTTCCTTTTACGCGTGGAGTAATCCTTCTACTTTGTAAATAAACTAACGCAAAATATATGAAACTCCGCAGAATTGCAGATTCTCTTATGGATACGACGCGGCGCATGGGGGTGCACGGATGATGTTTGATGATCGCGTTGTTTTTGGATTGGCAAGCCGCGAAGATGAAAACCACCTCTGCTGCCTCAATGCTGTATGCCGTACGTACGTGCATGCCGAGGATGCAATCATGCAGCATTCACCCACTCAGAGGTAATGCCTACGATTGGCGCGCATCGGGCAGAATGCCATCCTTGTACCTCAACGCACGGGGGGAGAGGGGAGGGGGGTGCCTACACTATCAAATTACAAGCTTATTTTGCCTAAACAATTGAACTGCCAATACGGCATCAACAGCTATGGCGATATTGCGTGGCGATGTCGTATTGTTGTGTCTAACGCGCTATCGTCGCGCAGTATTCTCCCGAGTCATACTACCCATATTGGCAGCATGCTGCAACGCTGCATCAATGCACGCACGCATGCCCATCACGCCCTAAAGACAGCTACAAGTGAGCATAGCGATTGATTATTTTCCGTGAAACCCGGACTTATGTGGAAAGGTATACGTAGGTCGTCTGAAAGACGCGCGAGTATACGAGAACTACCCAGCACGAACAATTGTACATTGCTCGCCCCTTGCATTGCCGGCCCATGTGAACATATGGCGTTTGCTTTACAAGTTGTACATTCTCACATATCAGTACAGGGCGTCGTCTCGTCACTACCCCCGTTTACATGCATCGGCCGACCCATTTGAATTTGGCAGATCTTCCCGGCACGTGTAAAAAAGGATTACCTTGCGCATGGATACATTGATGTATATTTGCGCATCAGTCCGACTTCCCCGCCATTCCTATATGGCCTCGCCGCATGGTCAGAACTCGGTGCGCCACATTCTTCTTCTTATATTCCTATTCTTATATGGACGCCAGCTGACCGTAGCAGTAGAAAGTGGTATAGCATGTCCCCATCGGAGCCGGAAGTAGTGGGTGAGGACCGACATCCGCCGCGATTGCAAAGCACCATCCGCCCACCCCCAATCGGATGTACTTGCCATGCCACCACCACGAGCCGACCTAAACGCTAACGCCCGCCCTACCAGGCATTTGGTACCTCACACGTTGCGTGGTCTACTATTGCGGGGTAGTCTGCTTCGCGCTTTGCTGTCTGACGATGATTTTTTGTCTTTTCCCCAGGGTCGAGGGGGTCTCGGGGTGGGGAGGGGGGTGACTACACTATGAAATTACAAGCGCCAACTTGGAGCACGCCGCACCGCGTGATTACACGGCCACAGGCTGAAGTGTGACAATGACGCGCACGCATTCAGGTGATCACGTGCCAGCAGGCCGCCTGGGCGGCTCCATCCCGAGGCCCCGGGGCCTGCTCGCTGGGCATTCTGACTAGGTAGCACGAGAACCGACCGCGATGATAACAACTGCCAGCCGCCGCGCACTCGCCCAGCTACCGCTTGAAGAAGGGCTCCACGCCGCCGATGGGGTTGTGCTTGTTCAGAAACTTCTTGTCGCTGTCCTTTGCCGTGGCTGCGTACTTCTCCAGCGCAATCAGGCAGTGCCCAGTGGTCGGCCGCTTGGAAGGCACCTGCAGCGGAGGAGACCACGGGAGGGGGGGGGGGGCACGGAGTACATGGACATTTGATTGAGTGTGCGGGCCCCAAAATAGTCAAGTGTTTTGCACCAGGTTTCATACCACAAGCGTGGTGCGTTGTGATGCACTCCCAGAGGAATGAAACGCCCCCTTCTTTGCGAGGAGGTGGAACACAACCATGATGCATGTAGCGGACCCAAAGCAGGGGTACGGCAAGGGGGTGGGTTTGCATGGCGGGCGGGCGGGGCACGGCATGGGGGCCGCACCGGGTGCCAGCAGGAGGTGATCAGCTTGCGGATGGGCGCGGGCGTGCCCTCCGGCAGCTTGAGCCGCAGGTTGTCCTGCGCCATTTTGGCCATCATGCTCTTGCGCAGGCGGCCCCCGCTCTGCAGGTCGGCAAACGGGATCTCCTTCGTCAGCAGCTCCCACAGGATGATGGCGTAGCTGTACATGTCGGCCGACTGGCCGTAGCTCTCGTGCAGCAGAATCTGCGATCGGCACAGGCAGCGGCGCGTCAGTCCTCACATGCAGCCCGGCCATGCAGGCTGGGGCGCCGCCTAGCCCCGCAGACGCGGCCGCCGCCTGGCATGCGTCCCATGATGTAGGATCCCTTGCGCCCTGGCTGCGGGGGGAACCTCAGGCGCCGCTCAGAGCATCGCAGGGAGGCGGCACTGCCACGCCGTCCCGGGTAGGGTTTCCAAGTTCAAACCCTTAAGAAACACGCCCCAAAGATATTTCAACTCCGATGCTACTGCAATACCTTTTTGCATTGCCGCGACCGGACAGGGGGGGGGGGAAGGGGGGGGCGGTGCAGATTGGCAGTTGATTTTTTATAGCTGGTGGTATTATGCAGGAGAGAGCCGAACCCCCGTGTGTTTAAACGGCGTGCGGTATTAACTGGTGTTCAACCGGTATTCCTGGTATCAACTCCACCAGTGCTAGTGTCACCAGCCGTAGCTGACACGTATTCATGCAAGAGCTCACTGTGACCACGTGGTGGTGGGGTGGCATCGTTAACGCCCCAGGATGGCGGGCCCTAAGACGGGCATCAAACCCATCGACATGGCATGTGTTCGCTCACAACCCATCGCCCGAGAATATCTGAGCATCTGCGATATGAGGCCAGCCGCAGCGGGTGTGTTGTCCGGGGCTTCTTCTCTCCCCACCTTGTCTGCCCATCATCACAATCAGAAGGGGAGGGGGGGGGGAGGCTACCTCGGGCGCCATCCACCGCAGCGTGCCGACTTCCATGACCTGGTTGGTCTGGCCGTCCTCCCCCAGGCAGCACAGGCCAAAGTCCGCAATCTTGAGGCGGCCGTGCGTGCTGAGCAGGAGGTTGGTGCTCTTGAGGTCGCGGTGCATCAGGCCCGCCACGTCGTGGATGTACTGCAGCCCGCGAGTGAACTAAAAGAGGGAGGAGGGGGGGGGGGGGGGGGGTAGCATAACATTAAATCCAGTTTGGGAGTTACAAACATAATGAGTTGGTTCTCACCTTTGAGTCGGACATTGCATGCTGATACATTCCCAAGTAGATAGAGGTTTCCCCTTTCCACGATGGGGGTACAAAACAATGCGCCCAAAGCGCCGTTCCGGTTTGCAGCGGTCGCGGCCTCCGCGCGCATTGCCTGCCCACTGCCGCGCACCTGGATCGCGTAGTCCAGGAAGCCCACGTGGTTCGGGCTGCTCCGCAGCTTGTCCCACAGGGTGCCGCCATTCATGTACTCCAGCACCATTGCATACCTGCACGAATGGTTCATCAGGACCACAACGCCCCCGTCAGGACATCATGCACCGCGCCAGAAAGCACTGGACCACAAAACACTGTTTCACAGCCCCCCCCCCCCCCCCCCCTGCCTGATCCACAGGACGGCAGCTGCGGCAATGCGCGCCAGTGACATACACAGGGACCACATCATTACAAATCGGAGCCCATCCCAAGCCGGGCAGGGGCCACTGCATGCGAGGGAGTGGCTGGGTGCAGCTGACAAGAGATAGGCCCTGGATCGCATCTGGCAAGGTGAGTTGAGGGGTGAGACGGACATCCAGGCGCACCCCCCCTTCCCTCGCGCCCTCTCCTTCCCCGAGCAAGTGGAGGAAAAAACGGATTTCAAACGAGCTGGAAGGGCGCGGCGGGGGGGGGGGGGGGGGGGACCACACCTCGGCGGCCGCAAGCACGAGCCGTAGAGGCGGAGGACGTTGGGGTGCCGCATCACACCAATCACGCTGACCTCGCGCACAAACTCGCGCAGCAGGTCCGCCGCGTCCTCCACCTCCTCCCCGTCCTCCCCGATCACGTTGCAGACCTGGCGCGGCGCGCGGCGCGCGTCAGAGCGCTCCTGATGCCCGGGCCCCCCGCCGGCCCGCGGGTTGAACGCGCAGGCGGGCGCACCTTGATGGCCACCGGGGTGTTGGGCGGCAGCGTGCCGAGAAAGATGGCACCGCCCATACCCATGCCGATCTGCCGAGCAAGGAGCGGAAGTGACAGCCAACTCAGCGGAGCACGCTAGAAACACGCGGCAGGGCGGGATAGGGGGGTAGAGGGAGGGGGGTAGGGGGGGGGGCACCTGGCGCTCGAAGTCAATGCGCGTGGACTTGGTGGGGTCCTTGGAGTTGGTGATGGTGACGTGGGTGAGGCCGTAGTCTGGATCGCCCACCATGGACTGCCAGCTCTGCTTCACACCGGGGCTGCTCTCCTGTGGTGCAGCGAGAGGGAGCAAGACGGGTCAGGAAGGGGTGGGAGTGGGCTCAACATTATAGGATTGGCAACTAGGGCATAGTGGCTACGAGTAATACATCGATGACGGTACATCCATGCGCAATGTAAATGTACATGGAGGGGGTCGGGCGCAGGGGGGGGGGGGGGGTGCTGACGGGAACAAGCCAATGGATACAAAGGGGCAGGAACCCAGGGGCAGGGAGGAGGGGGGCCCGCACCTGCGTGATGGTGCGCTCCCACGCGGGCAGCAGCGGCGCGTTGAGCACGCCCTTGTCCACCTTTTTGACGTCCATCAGCTCGTGCGCCTCGTTGATGATGCAGCGGTGCACGTTCTCCATGACGTCCATGCTGCGCGAGGGCGGCCGGCTTAGCCACAGAAGACGGAGGGGATGGGATGGGACGGGATGGGATGGGATGGGATGGGATGGAATGGGACGGGATGGGACGGGGTGGACGGCCGTATGCATGCCTAGCATGGAAGCACCAGGGCCGGGTGGGGAGGGGCATGGGCTGCGCCGGCGTCGCCGCACGCACCGAAGCGACATGAGCTTGAACCACCACTCCGGCGACTTGTCCTTCATGGCCTCCTCGGCAGCCTCTTGCGACAGCATGATCTTGTCCGAGATCTCCGCCAGCTCCTGCGGGAGCACCGTCACCTGCAGCCGGGGGGCGTCTCAGCACGGTGCAGCAGTTTCCACAAGGCAGGGCACGTCATGGGGAGCAGAGGGGCTCAAGCGGGTCAGGGGGCAGGGGGGGGGGGGGGGGGGGCACCTCCGTCTCGTACAGCTCGGCAGCTTTTCTTGGACGCTGTCAGCACAAATGCGCGCGACAGGGCAGCCTGGGCGGCTGGGGGAGCAGAGAGTCGGGGGGGGGGGGGGGGGGGGGGGGCACAGGGTCAGCCCAGTGGAGGGCATGCCTGCGCAAGGACATGGAGTGGGAAACACACAGTTTGGAGGGTGGGGGAGGGCGTTGGCATCGGCCCTCCCTCACACCTTTGATGCCAACAAGAGCAGTGTACAACCGCGTGTTGGCGAATTTGCCGCCGCCGGAGATGAGCTACCGCCAAACGCCGCTCACGGCCGACATACTCCGCAAGCGGGAGGGGGAGGGAAAGGGGGCAGAGGGCACAGGCGTGAGCCCCTAGCCACATGCGGGTGGAGGGAAAAGGGGGAGATGGGGGGGGGGGGGGGGGGGGGGGGGGGGGGTCCCAGCCGGAGGCGCACCTTGTAGTTGAGGAAGACGAGGAATGAGGTGATGGTGGCGCCGACGTGCGTCTGGCGCATGTTCTCCAGGCCCTTGGAGATCATGTCTAGTAGGCGCTGCACTATGAGCGTGTACATCCGGAAGCACTGTGCACATGCCCAAGCCCATGCCCAGCCAGCCGTGTCAGCCCAGGACTTGTCAGCGCCCCAGGGCTGCTGTAAGCAGCCTGGTGGCTGTGCGGCGGCAAACATAAATGGCACGAGTGCTCTACTTGTTGGCGGGTCCGAGTGT